>JAUBOD010000031.1:4957409-4970143 GCA_032353885.1 Nothura maculosa | reverse complement strand
ATTTGTTTGGAATTTTGAATAGTTATCCAAAAATACAGAAGCTCATCTTATTTGGACTGAAGTTTTCTGTTAAGAACGGTCTCAAACAGATATTTTGGACTTGTTTGCCTAGGATTAGATAAAAAGATAAGACCTTTTCCATGGTTCCCACTGTACCTATTTCTGGTTTCGGTCAAATGAGATGCAAAGTAAAATAGGTTATCTATTTTATTTAGCTTTAAAGATCAAATGTAATGATCGGATGAGGTAAGAATATGATTTGGTTTTCATTTTAATGAAAACAGTTGATACAACTCTAAATATTTTGTGGGACCATTTTGCAGGTAAAATGACCATTTTGTGCAGTTACTTCACAGTTACCCAACATCTGTATCTTTGCTAAATGAAAAAAAAAGTGGAATATTTTGTCCTGGTATGAAATTGTGTATGTAGAACTGAGTTCAGTGAACTTAACTATTTTGTGTTCTGTACAATTATTTACAAAGCTGTTCTTCTCCATGATAATCTTTTGACATGTATTCATCCTAACAGTTCAAGAAGAGCTGCAGTGAATTTCTTGATGATCCTCTGATTGACACAGGAAAAGGATTCATAGTCAGCAAATGGAGGGATCTCGGGTCTTGTCCTGTGAAATATGTATGAGGCCCAACAAAAGTATTTTGGGATGCAAGAAACAGGTTGCAGTATGTTCTTTTTCTTCCCTTTGTGCATCCTTCCTTTCCTTGCAGCGAGTTAAACAGCAATGCAAATGAGTAGTGACAGTTTTGTTGCACTGCAACTAGTTATCAGTTATCACTAGTTAAAAGTGAAGTTGCTTGCCTTAAGCATTTAATTGGTGGTGAGTGCTGCAAAAATCCCCACCATCCTAGAGAGCTTTGGGAAAAGAGATTGAGGGTTATATTCTCACTTTTTCTGAATTAATTCTCACTTTTGAACTGTTGTATTGTTAAGGATTCATAGAGCCACATCTCAAAACTGGAAGGAATTGATGGGATTCTGCATGTAGATTTTTACTTGTGCTAGCTCGGGACCTTGGTATCATAACGAAATTTGATGGTATAGCTGGACCAAACATTGGTGGGGTTGTCGCAAAGAAATAGTTGAACTGTGGCCTGCTGCTTATTCTTTCTGAAGTGACCAATGCACTTCAGCAATGAACTGCTATCACTATTGATACATTGAAAATTGCCATTTAATTTCATTTATGCAGCCATGTTAGAGACTGTAAGTAAAAGTCATTTCCTCTCTACTGCTTTAGACATCTCTGAGAGAGAGAGATATCAGTGACCTGGCTGAGTCAATTGCTTGTGATTCCCACCTGCCTCATGGCCCAGCTGAGCTGAGGAACGTGGCTAATTGTGCTGGGGGTTGTTTGGCCTCGGCCCGCAGCCGGCTCTGTGCAGGGCCGCAGACCAACGCGCTGCGCTCCCTTGCCTGCATTCTCTACATCTAAAGTATGCAGTGGTCTGCACTGGGAAGCAAGAAGCAAACGTCTACAAAATACCAATGAATTAGAATGTTAACAGTCTGTTTTCATAGTATTCTGTCCCTAATGCCTTTGAAATGTGGATTCCTGTTTCTTTTTTTTCCTTTGTGTGCTCTCCTTCCCCCTCTGGGGAGGCATTCAGCTTGGTGGGTTATGTAACTGTGCCTTGACACTGCAGCCAAGTTGCCGGTAGCGCCAGAGTTCAGCTTACTGAACTGTAGCAAAGTGCGAATTCTCCTTCGTGCATTTGGCAGCGGTGCTAACCGCTCGAAGAAGCCGAGTTAGAGAAAAAATAAATGACTTAGTGCTACGGAGCAGCTGTATTTAACGCACAAAGCTCCTGGTTAGTACTTCATGCTGCTTGAGTATTGGTAAACGTGCTGAGCAGAGTACAGACCTGGTCAGGAAAATGAATAGTCCTGCTTTGCCGAGCTGCAATCAAGCCTTGTCACATTAACTCCGTGTTTCTGTGCTCAGTATTCATCTTGTGGAAGCAGCAGAGCCGCTTCTAACAATGCAGTCGCCGACAGCATGTGGCCACACAGTGACTGGGTTGCAGAGTGCGTTCGGTTTTGGTTTACATTTTCATCCAGAACCTCACATTCTGAAGTTGTTTAGTTCAACCTCACTCATCCTAATTGCTCTCAACAGAAGTGACTTGTGCAGGCGGGATTGTGGCACAAAGATATATGAATGGGTAAAGATAAAACAAATATTAATAATGGTATATTTCTGTGGATACTGGCTGATAGACTATTTGATAATAGGCTGCATTTTTGAAAAGTTTACTTTGGAAATAAGTGCTGTGGTTGCTGCACTTTGGCTTCAGACGAATTTCATGCTTGCCCCTAGATAAGACTTTCCATTTTGCTGTAGCTTTCTTTGTCTATCAGTGATATTACAACATAATTTTCTGTGTAATACTTGTATTAAAAGTGCACTTACAAGAACTGTCTTTTCATCAATATAGAAAGTCTAAATATTAGGCTACATCAGCTTTAGCAAGCCAGACTAAATAGAAAATATTTCAGGTTACAGGAAAAATAGCTTAAAAGAGCCCTTGAGCAGATATGGGAAAGGTAAGTAGGTTTGTGTTTCAGTAGCTCAGCATTTCTGTACTTGTCAGTCAGAACCCAAGGGGTCACAGGAAGTTCAAAAGAGACTGTGCAGCTTGTCCTAGCCGGGAAAAAGGAACCGCTGTTCCCGCCTAGGGGCCGCCCCGGCCCCCCGCGCTCACCTGGCAGGGCTGCCTGGCTCCCGGCTTGTGCCCACGCTGCCGGGCACCGCGAGCAGCGCCAAGCCGCCCGCGCAGCGGGGCCCTCGGTGGGGCACACAGAGCTCGGCCCCCGAGGACTTGCTGTGCAGAACTGCAAGTGCCACAGCACGTCACTCCATAGGGCGCTGGGTTTGCGGGCACTTAAAGTGCTCAAGGAGGAATCTAGTACCAAGTAACTGCAAGTTATGAGATTAATATATTCTGCTCATTTTAAGGCAGCTCCCCTCCTTCTCTGCCTTATAGTACTTGAAATTAAAGATGCAGGTCAGTATCAGCAGTGACAAAACAAATATGTATGTGAATTTATGTCTCTGCATTAAGGTGGGATTATTTACATATCCAATAACTACACATGGAAATTCTATTGTTAGGTTAGCATTGCCTTTGTGCTGTTGTCTTAACCATTTTCTGCAATATGCTAAAGAAAAGCCATAAAATTTGAGAGGTGATATCTGTCCACATGTATTTCTTACATATTCATTAGGTAACATTTCTTGATAGCATTTTCTTGATGGCTTTTTTGGTTCATATGCACAGAATGAGCTAAAATTATTGTGCCAAGTACAAAACAGTGCTAAATGAATTTCTCATGAATTTTGTAGTGCAAGAAGGCACAGGGAATTTCAGAGGGAGCTCTGATGTTCTAACAGAGGGAGCTGCACTTAGGAAACCTTCCAGCAAAATGAATTCCTATCAGGAAATTCTGGTTTCCTGAAGCCAAAGCTTTTGCATAATGACATGCACCACTTTGTACAGAGAAGCAGCTTCCTGTCACAGCTCTGGAGTCAGCGCCCGGATTGAACTCCTGCTATTGCTAAGCAGGATTCAGGACAGAACCTGACCCTAAGTTTTCCATATTTCAAGTGAATAGGTATGGGGCAGGTATGTCCTAGTCTCCAGAGTTGGAGCTGTTTTACTTAGCAGAAATAATTAATTATTCAAAGCATTAGGAAGCATATGCTCTAATTCTGTTTTAACAAGCGGTGAGCAATCTGACAGGGCCCCAGTGCTGCCAGTTTAGAGTATCCTTTTGTCTTTTTAATTTCACTTGGGGATAGAGATTCAGAGAAGACTCAGGAGGCACCAGACCTTGCAGGATAAGTTACAGATTCTGAAAATATGGGTTAAATTAGGATAAGCCCCCAGGTATTTGGCTGCTTATCTAAGACTTGAATCTCCAAATTGAAACTGTAAAATTGACGAACATGAGCTTTTTCCTCAGATTTTCAGTACTGGCTTCTCCAGGTAGCACTAAAATGCAGCAAACAAGCTTTACGATAGGACTCTTCTGTTCTCTAGCTTAAAGCCTAGTAAGATTTGAGAAATGGAAAGGCAGGCAGCGTGAGAGTCTAGTTTTAGTAATACAGTTGTTGATTTGTTGTAGCCATCACTGAAGATACAGCTTAGCATTTATTTTATAAGAATCCAACCCATTTTTCATTAATGTGAGCTTGTGGACTTTGCTGGGGGTTTTCAAAGGATCAGCTGCTTTGAGAACAAGACATTTATTACAGATACTACGTTCCATAAGGAGTGATGTATATATCTGCAAGTGTGCCAGGTCTGCTTGTGTTTCAAAACCAGAATTCTGCAGTGAAAACTAAAAAGTATGTGATTTCCTTATGCAGAAAAAGTACTCCTTGCTTAGACTGCTGAGCTAACCGATTTACCTAAGGCTTGGCTCGCTTTAAGTGTGCAGAGTTTGGTGCGGAGATCCATGAAGCCAGCTCTGACTGATCTGTCTCTAAAACCAGAGGCCATTTGTTTTCATCAGCGTGACAACAGCCCAGTTAATTAGCTGACCTCCGACACTGAGGCGCTCAGTGAGGCTGCAGCTAGTTCTCCTGTGACTGAGCTCACCTTCCTGCAGGGAGCTGTGATAGCCAAATGCTCGGGCGAGGGAGCCCTGTGAAGGTGCATCCTGCACAGGGCTCCAATTGAGTTCCAGCTTGGATCTCTTACCAAAGCGTTAGGTAGGTCTGTCTTAGATGGTAGTTGAGGATGGACAGAACAATCCTGTGCCGGAGGAGATGATGCCCTTTGGCTTCAGCTTCTTTAGGAAGTGTGTGCCATCATTGCAAAGACAGCTGAGGCTCTGTCCATCTGTTGTTTTGTAAGAAATTTCCTATTGCTTCCCAACACAAGAGTTGGCGGCTTCAGTCTCCTGAGCAACTAGTTTGAGTATCAAAAGTATTAGTGATTTGATGGCCTCTCAGTTTTGTTCCTTCCTTCCTTTAACGTCCCTTCTGTGATCTTCCTACATTTTGCGGTTTATTGCTGTGATTTGTGGTATATAGGGAAATTCGCAATTCGTTTCTCAAAAGTTAAAGAAAAGCACAAAACTGTGGTCATGGCTGGTTTTTAAACAAGAAATGGATTTTTCTAGATGTAAAGTTGATATATCCAATCAGAAGAGGTTTTGATCCCTCTTTTGTTTGAAGAAAGACATTTATGATGAATTAAGCTAAAATATACAGCAGTAGTAGATGATATGACTGATAGGGTTGAGATGAGAGATAATCACTCTGTGGAGATGCTGGAAAATGTTTTTATATGAACAAGAGCTCCATCCTGAGCTCTGGCCGAGGATGAGGGTGTAGCCTGTGTAATCAGTGGAACGATCTAGTATTATACCATATTTCAGCTTCTTTTACTCTCCTTAATAACAACATTTGAGACTTGTTTTGCTCATTTTTTTTGTGAATTATGTTTTGTCTCAGGAGCATTTGCATACGCTTAGCTGAAGCTGGTTTTCATGTTGGTATTCGATTTGTCATTGCTTCTAGAAAAGAGTGAAGTTCAGATGCCTGAGTGCAAGTAAGGGACCGTGTATTACCAGCTTTGCTGAAGGAGATCCAGTTTTGCCCAGTCAGAGATCTGTCCAAAGATTGGTAATGTACAGACTTGTCAGTGAAGATGGAAAGACTTGACAGAACTTGGTTCTGTCCAGCTCCATGCAGCTAACAAAGGTCAAAGACATGGAGAAAACTTGCTCTGTGTATTGGAAAATGTAGCTTTTCTGCTTGCGTTGGGAAAGGATTTTCTGCAAGGAAACAAATACACCCACGGAGCCTAATCCTGTCTGTTACAGAAACTTATAATGTGCCCAAGTTAACAAGCCTGTACTAGTCAAGCTATAAATAGATGAAAAAAAAAAAAAAAACCTTGAGCAATCAGAATTGATCTGTGCATTACATTTGTTTCCACAAAAGGCACTGCTTGATAATTGTTTCTTATTGAAGAAAACAACTCCTGCGATATCCATCAATACAGCACAGTGGCACTGGATGTGTGTGTGCTGGGTCCCCTTGGCTGGCGGCTATTTCCGCAGCAGAAGCTTGTATTGACTCTTGGATTAGATTTAAGTCAATTTATATTTCTGAGCTTAAACTCAGGGATGTAGAAGAGTGACGTGACACTCCAGGTGCGCTTTTGTTACGCTGTGTTAAACCAGATCTGTTTTAATACTTTACAAGCCATTGTGGTGCTTAGTGAATGTGGCTGTTGCCAGATTGAGCTTTGTAGTTTATTTGTGTGTACGGTGCAGATGAGATGGCAGTTTGAGCTTCTCTTCCAAACTGTTTTTTAAAAAAATATATTGAGAGATGAACTACTGGAATTTGCCCCCGCTCATTTTCCTCTTCTTAGGAAGTCTGTCTCTGTTCTGCAAGGGAAAACAGTGTTTATAAAAGGACTGTTAACCCTTGACAGTAGCAATGGACAAACCATTGAGTTTGTTTTTTTACAGGAATTATGTTGTGTGGGACTTTTGGTCCTGGATGGCCACTATTAATTTTGCATTGGCTTGAAAGCCCACTGCTCTAACATTAGATGTTTCTTAGCCTCTCACCGAAACAAAGAACACTTAATAAATAAATCCCATTTTGCAATAATCTCTTTGTGGGTTCTGGCTCATTGACATTTGTGGACTTGTGTCTTCAAATGAGCGACTCATTTTATGAGTTGACCTCTATGAGGTCAGATGGTGGCTCAGCCTCAAAGGGTATTTTGTTTTTTGGGGTACTTGTTTGGTTAGTTTTTATTTGTTTACTTTTCATATATTAAAACATTCTGTTGAAGTTGATTTTTTTTTTTAAGTCAGACTGACTGATTCTCATTTGAGTCAAGTTGAACAGGTCACAACTTCTTTAATACGCAACACTTTTAATGCAAAAGAGTCAAACTCAGCAAAGGCATGAAAATTAGCTATAAAATGCAATTCCATGTTTCAGTTGTGTTTTGCCACAATGAGCAATCTCTGGAAGAGGAGGGAGCACAGCTCAATTCACTGAAGTGTGGCAATTCTTCCATGTCAGTGATTTTGAGCCTGAAGGGGATGACATCCCATAAGCACGTTCATCCATTTGTGTTTATTAAATCAAAGCCTACGTGAATTTGCAGCAACATACTGTTCATTAACAGGAAAGGAGACTATTGCTTTCCTCCTAAGACTGTTTTGGCTCTAATCCATTGATCCAGCCTTGCACTGACATAAATATTAGGGATTGGTTTAGGTTTTTTTTTTTTTTTTTTTCCCCCATTCAATATGAGAAAAACATCATAAAATGATTTTGTACTGCTTGCATTGGTAGTTGCAAAATACCATTGCTAGCAAAATTGGCTATAAATTACCATGCATGTATCATGGTATCTGAAACGTATAATATAGAAAACAATATAATGCACTACCTTGAGGGGGAAAAATCCTTTTTTTAATGTTATTTTCCTTGAACGTCTCCATTAGAGTTTTGCAAGAGCTCCTGGATGTGCAGATGGGAAAGGTCTTCCTAGGCAGCACCAAGTGCTCCTTAACATGTCCGGTGGTGTTTGCGGAGCACCCCGGCTCCGGGTGGGAGTGGGCACTGCCCTGGGCAGAAAGGTGGGAGCAGAGCAGCTCTACCTCAGCCGCTGCCCTCTCTTGGGAGGAACATGTCCCACAAAGGCACAGACTACGTGTAGTGTTTACAGCTTTTTGAAAGCGCTGCAGTTCCCTTCCCCCTCGCAATGCTAATGCAGATTGCAAATAATTGGCAACTATCTGTGGTATCAAGTCATTATCTGCCTGCTGCTCTGTACAGCAGGGCCGAGATTACAGGGAGGGGCTGTGGGCTTCCTAATCAGTTGATGGTGTTCACGGGAGGGGGGAAGCAGGGAGCAATCAGAGACCCTGCAACCAGGGGAAAGGGCCAGGAGCCCAACGCCTGGCTGCTGCTTTTGACTGAGAGATGAGGGCTTAATATGTGGGGTAGAGATGTGACATGAGCGCTCTAGTTACAGGTGAGCATTTTTCCTGAGTGTGGCAGAAGTTAATGATAAGAGAAAAAAACTTGTTTCTGTTTTGTTTTGAAAGAAAGATTGTTTTGTAGTGAGGTTTTCTAGTGAGAATAAATCCATCAATTGAGTAGGAGACATAGAAAAAGTGCACCTGGGTGGTGGTTTTGCCTTTTTCCCTGCTCCCCAGCGTTCAGAGTTCTACCTGAACTGGCTTAGTTTGAAGAGCAGGTGTTGGTGCCCTGCCTGGGAGGGCCAGATAGAAATCAGTACTTTGCTGAGGTTCAAAAAAAAAAAAAAGAAAACCTCTCCAGCCTGGATATACAGCAAGGTGATGGGCTGGTTATTGAAACCGAAGCTGCTGAGAATGACTGTGTGGGACTGTGTGACAGCATAGCCAGCAGTGAGTCACAGGAGACGGCCGAGCCACCAGAAGACAAAAGCCACATGAAAAGGAAGGTGCGTCAGGCTCTAGAAGACATCGTTCAGTTGCTTTACGGGGGCTTCCTGGCTGTGGGTAGGATTGGAGGATCTCCTGGGTAGTTTAATGTAAATTTGAAAAACACCGAAGGCCCATGTAAATGGGAAAAACACTGAAAACCATGAGTAAATGTTTCTGTTAGCAGTGAATATCTAAAATGGAGCGGCAAAAATATTTTGAAGACCAGCGTTATTGAACACGAGATTGAGATTTCAATCTGGATGAAAGCTACATCAAAAGATTAAAGCTCTACTACATGCACAAAGTGAGAATTAAACTGTCTTTTTTTCTAACCCCTATTCATTTGTAAGCACAGATAAGAAAGTGTTTAAATTCTAAATGTGAATTTGCATACCTTCTAGTTAAAAGGGAAATTGAACTGTGTGTTAGGGGTGGGGTAGGTTGAAGTGCAATAATATTTGTCAGGTTTTGTGTGTCTTGGTTCTGGTAAGAAGTAAAAGGACTTTGTAATCTTATGAGATGGTCTTTTATACTTTTTTTCCATGGGTTTTCCAGTCTTTATTCCCTTGTCGTGTGGGCGCAATTGGTCTATGGCAGTCAGAATTGCCAGAACTCGGCCTAAGAGGTACATGAGAATGTGGGAAAGAGCAGCCCAGAGCCCATCCACAGCCTTTGCAAGCTCTTGATTCAGACCAAAGTTCATTTTGCTGATACTTGGTGGTCCCCTGGTTGAGGGATTCTTCAGTATTTTGCAAGTTTTTCAGCCCAAGTGAGAACGTTCTGGGTGTTCGATCCTCATACGTTACCTATTTATGGCAAAGGCTTTGTGGTCTTCTTGATGTGAGGCAGATAGTGAGGCTTGTCGTTTTGCCCCTTAAGAACACTGTGTAAGATACTCTATTATTGGATACAAAGAAATTCTGTGAATTGAAGTAATATCCACCTTTGCATAAGAGCATGTACCCAGAATGTCCAGCTTTTGGCCACCACAAGAGCAAGGGACTAGTTTTAGATCTGAAATCTCTTGGGCCTTGAGTTTTCCCTTGTCAGCGTTGGCTGTTTTTCTCCTGAGCAGCCTTCCTGCCTTATTTATTCTGAGTTTTGTAACAAGTTTGACATGTGCTAAGCACAGCACAGCTGCCTCACGCTGAGGAATAATAGCTCTTTGTCATTTAGTGACCTTTCTTATACTATGCCAGCCTCAGAACGATCATGGAGCTAGAAAAGCTGCATTTATGCTTCTTTAATACTCACGTAACCTCTTCTCCTGGGGGAAAAAAAGATCACTTTTGAGGTGATGACGATGTGCATTCCATGGATGTAATGGTTCTTCTGAGGGAAGCTTGGCATTATTAGGTAATTGTTTTGAAAGTGATACATCTTTGGGTATATGCTATATTGCTGTGTGCGAAACCCTGTAGTTATTCATGGTTTTCTCTCCTCTTTAATTGTGTTTCTTCTTTCTTAATTATAAATGTTAATGCTAGCCTATGTGATACTTATTTACAAGCCATAATAATAATACCTTCCTTGATGGCTGTTTGGCTAAAGCGCTGCCTTTGCACCGTTGGCAGTGACTTCATTGTTGCAATCCATAGATCAAATAAAATAAATGTGATATTTTTACAATCACTTTTATTACTAACTCACCAAGCAGTGTTGCAGCAAAAATATAAAAATTAGGCTTTCATAATAGGATTTTAATAAAACTGTAGAAGTTAGAATATCGCAGCTAAGGAAATCAGTATGTTAGTGTCGTAACTGGCTTTGTGGGAGAGGCCTGCTCGGCTCTTAAGGGTCTCTTGCAAAGGCAGTTCATGTTCTGGACCTTCCCCAGAGTTTTAGAAAGCGTGGATAAGGGGTTTGAGCTTTGAGTGCATTCACAGAATACAATTTCACATGCGCAGAGGAGAACTAAGTGGGTTCAAGACAGAAGTGTGGATATCTTAGGCGTAAAGGAGTCAACCAGAAAGTCTGGTGTAAATGAGTCAGTTCAGATTTTAGTGTTTGGGGGGAAATGGTGACCACATATTTTAGGGGCCAGAAGAGCTTTTCAGGGGCTTTCATGGCTTGGTACCCCATAGTAGCTGCTGAAGTAGGTCAGGTGGTTATTTTCTGGAAAAAGAACTGACATATTAAAATGGGGAAAAGATGAAGGAGAATATGCAAAATAAATACTATTTCAGTTTATCCTTTTTTTTTTCTTCTGTCTTTCCAAGATGAGTTGAGCTTTGCAGTTACCACTTAGAATTAATAACAGACAACTTGGAAGGGGAGGGTTAAAAAGAAGGGTTCATTCAAAATGTGTTTGTGTTAGATAGCTGAGTGTTTTTATCCCAGTGCCTGTAGTAAAGCATACTTCTACCCAGTCAAACCATGAAAACAAAATTGATGCTGTGTCAGCATCCTGGCTGCAAATAAAACTCAAAACAGATTATAGCACATGCTAGGAATACAAAATAAGGTTAGAAATAATGCTTCAGCTGTGAGTTCTTCAGGCTGTGGAAATAATAGAGCATAATTTAGTAGAAGAGGAACTAGGGAGTCAGCACACAGAGAAAAAATGAAAGCAAGAAGAAATGAAGGGAAGTGGAAATAGATGTGGGGGAAGTTTGGCAAGTCCTGTCAGTGCTGAATTATGCTGACTGTATGGAAGGACCAGAAGGGATTTAAGAAGGGCCAGAGAAGTCCTTGGGTGAGGACGACAGTGATGGATCTTGGTGAGAGAGCTCTCCTGAAAGGTCCTGGAAAAGATGGCCAGTACCCTCAGAATGGCAATATATTCATTAGCAGCTTGCAGATGAACCAAGGTAATGCAGGCAAAGCCTGTGAGCCGTTCGCAAACTCTGTGTCCCTGCTGTGAGCTTTTCTGGAGAAAGAGGAGGCCTGCAAGGCATCAGGGCGTCACATTCGCCTTTGCCAAGGTCTGTTGTCAGATCAGAGCTGTCATTTAGCTGTAAGAATAGTTTGCACTGCTACAAGTTAACTTTGAATGCTTCTTTAATTAAACTCTGCCTGTTTTCAATTTCCTTGATACAGATAGTTACTTGAGTCCAGGTCTCCTTGGTAGACTGTAGCAGTTTATATGACAGCACAGAATATGCAGTAGAAAATATGGCTTTCCATCTGCTGTGGACCTCATTTCTATATATTAGGTAAGATTTTAGCTGTTCTTTCAGACATTTTTTAGACACATTTCAGAAAGGTCCTGTACCAGCACGTAGTACGGCACAGTAATTAGAGTCTACTCATCACGCAAAATGAAGCACAGTTTAGGGTTTCTGTGGCTGTCCTCTCTGTAGTCTTCCACTCGGCATACACCTATCTCTTACTGTGAACTAAAGGCAGCAAGCTCAACAAGGTAGATAAGCTCAGCCTTGGTTTCATGGCACGTGTTAAATGCCTTCATGAGAATGAAGCTGAAAATACTAAGTGGAACAGAATAATGGCAACCCTAAATAATGACCTAAGCAACTCTTACTGTAAGTCTGAGTTAATGTCGTCTGCCATCGTGCATGAATTTTTCTAATATGTATTTTGCTGCACCAGAATAACTATGCTAGCATCTTTGCTCCATTGTGAGGTTTGTATTTATAACCACAGATTATCCTTTTGAAATTAAGAAAAAAGATAGACTTCTTTTCCAAGAAGTTGTAAAGAGGAGGCAGGATATCCAAAGCCCAGCCTTTTCACTAGCCAGGTTTTGTATCTGGGGAGCATTTAGCACTTCAATTCCAGATCTGCCAGCAGTGAAATAGCAAAGACAACAAATGAAAGAGAGGTGTAAATTCAACCTTCAAACGATGCAATCTCTCACAAACCATCATGTTAAGTTTGGAAAACCTAAAATCAGTAAGAAACCTGGTGGGAGCACTGACATTTCTGAATAGGGTTCAGTCTGTGAAGAGCATTCTTGCAATCTATTAAACAATGTGCTACAATAGTCAAGTTTAGATATCACAAAGGGATGGATTAAGGTACACACATCCACACAGGAACCTTTGATGCTTTCAAATGCTTCCTCATCATCTGAAACCCAGTCAGCAGGCATTGCCTACATATTTCACAGCAGTCTACCTATCTGGGCATTTCAGTGCGACAGCAGGAAGCCCTTTGAAATGATAGTGAGACATCTCTGTGTAGCCTGGACTCAGGGTTCTAATATCTATGGTTTGGATTTATACACACACACACACACACACACACACACACACACACACACAGCTGACCATGGCAAAGTTAACTTTAGGAACAACCTT
>JAUBOD010000031.1:4935847-4948235 GCA_032353885.1 Nothura maculosa | reverse complement strand
TTTTTAGATAACTTAAGGCAAGATTCTGCAATGAGGTCTTGCTGCAGCAAGAGACAGGAGAGTGTGAAAAGGCCTCCCAAAACACTTCTGCTGTTGGCCTGGGCTGTTTTCCACGAAGTGCCTGCCCTTTAGAAACCCTGCAAGAAGTCACCACGAAGCTTAGTGTCCTTCCTGTCCCGAGCCTTAGCTTGCCTGGGAAACAGAGCAGCCCCTGGGGGCTCTGTCCTAGAGTGGCGGCATGGGCAGCTCCCCTCCTCGTACCTGCAGGGCCGCCTGCCTCCCCGCTGCTGCTCGCAGGCCTTCCCGCTCCTCAGCACCAGCCACTCCATCCCCAGCAGTTTCCTCAGCACTGCATGTGACAGTAGCTTTGCACTATGCTGGCACATGAAGGCGACACTTCAGGGTTTTGAAACTTGTTCAGTTTTTAGACGTGTCAGATGCAATATGGATAATGTTTAATTCATTTATTATTTTTGGGGGGAAAATCTGCTACTAGTTACAAAACAAAAGGCAAAGCCTTAGAGCAACAGTCCTTTTCTGTTTTTCCAGAAAGTGTTTGCTGAAGGCTGGATACCTAGATGTTGTATTAAAGGGGGAGCTACAGAATGCAATGTCAAGAAGGAAGAAGAGGAGAAAGGGGGGCAAAAAGGTTCTTAAGTCTTGTTTTATTGTGGCTGAAGAAATCAGCTGAAGTGCTTTAAAATGCATGTGATAGCTGCTGCCAAGAGTAATGTGTGCTGGTATTCTGCTGCTGTTTAAAAAGGATAGCTTTACTATAACTCTGCTGCAAGGAAAAATAACATTGTAGGCTTTGGCTCTGAGGGTTTGAAATGCTGTGGCCCTGAAGCCATTCAACAGCAGGGTTCACGTTATGAGTTTGGAGACGCAGTGCTTATGCAACACGTTGTGAATGGGCCCTGGTAAAGTCACTTTCTTTTTATTTATTTATTTAGAAATGGGCATCTTTAGTAATCCTCGATTACAAGATTGATTCTCTCAGTACACCTGAGAACATACTGTATTGGAAGGTAGAGTTAGGATATAGTTATACACCTGAAGTGGCTTGCAGAGATGGGCAGTATATGCTGTACCATACTGAAGCAGGCATTTTTAGCATTTTTGAGTTAAGTCAATTCTTTTAGTATGATTTAGAAACAAAAAGTTGTTTTTTTCATTTGTTTTCTAAGGAAAATCAGGTTATTGTCCATTAGCTCCAACATGTATAGTATGAATTTTGGTGAAGAAACAGAAAGAACATTAAATAAGAATATCTAATTTGCTGTGTAAAATTCTCAGCTACAATGTTCCTGAGTGGAACAAGTGCCTGTGTGACTGTCTCGACCAGTGCCCTTGAGCACATCCAGTGTGGAGGCAGGGACTGCCTGCTGACCCCACGGTCCCGTGTGGCTGCCTCTGAGATTGACTCGGGGGCTTTGGGACCAGCTTGTAGGTGCAAATGAGAACAGATGACAAGAAGTCACATTAAACTCCTACATGTGCCTGATGCTTCACAACTATGTTACTTATTGCAGTTGTTATATTCATAGCTACCTTGCTTCCTGTTAGCTCATGAAGCCTGCAGATCTCCAGTGCAGCTCTGTTCCCAGGGAAGTCCAGGAAAAGACCGTTGGATGGGGCCGAGAGGGGGATGATATGCTCGTTATCAGGTATTTATTTATATGGAGTTGCCTGCATGCCTCAAGCTGAGAGGACATTCACTGGAAGTACTGAGAAAGAAAATAAGCCCTCTGTATCATTCACCACACAGATATTTTCTGGCAACCTACAATCTTAGCAGCTGTGCTTTCATGCCTGAATTTGATCTTAAACAATGGCAATTACTCAAAATTGTTTTAGGGTATATGCAAGATAGTATTAGCCAAGATAGACAGAATAATATTTTGGTAAGTGATACGTGACCTTCTCTCACATATGTTAGTCCTCTCTATTTGAAGTCAGATATTTTTAGGAAAGATTTCAAATTGAGGATAGCTGTTTTTCTCATACTATACATTCTTCCTGGCTGTGTGTCGATGGTACACAGGAAATGAGTGTCTCTACACTGCTACGAGGAAAGCCTATCAATTGTTTAAATAAAACAAAAAGGGGCTTTTGGATCAACAGAAGGTAAGTCTTACAAGAAGCAAGCACAGCACTGACATGGAGTCACAACAACTGGATTCTGCTTGTAAGAAGCAGGGAGTGCTCCTGTACTAACAGGAGAATGGTAGGACTTGTGTCAACAGCTAGTATGTGCATAGCTATTAGCTGGAGAATTGTTCTGGAATTTGTAGGGGATGCTTATTAATGAGGTGGTTACAGGAAGTGTTTTCTCACTGATGTCTGCATTTACGTTCCAGCTTGGAACAGGGGAATGTCTTTTGGGGAGATGTCCCAGTCCTTTCTGCCGTGCTGGGTTTTGAGTTGTGTTGGGAAGCAGCCATGGAGAAGGTGTATGGGGTTCTTTCTAGAAAGAAAGAAACCCAGAAATTGCAGAAAAATAAACTGCAAGCGGCACTTCATGAGTGTACCTAACATGCTCTCTAAGACTGAGTGGGACTAGACTGTGGGATCAGACTATAGCTGGTCTAAAATAATGCCCACCTACCTAGACATGCAGTTCTGGTGAAATTGGTTTATTCTGCAGTGCTATCCCCACTATTGCACTGCGCTAAGGAGCAAAGTTCCGTTCTGAGCACTGCTCCCTCCTACACCTTAAAATCCAAAGACTGGAGCAGGGTCTGGGACTGGATCTGAAATCTTTCCCCTTCTCAGCTCCTTGTTCCAAAAGAACTGACTGAGAACGTCAGTCACCTTGTCCCCTTGTCTGGATCTGAACAGCATGTGGATTCCCACTGACCTCAGGTTGCTTTTTTTGCTACAGGTGCTTCTTAAGGAGGGGCTAGGGTGTCTGGCAGACTGCACGCAGAAAGCACAGCTAGTAAGAGCTGCATGTCATCTAACTCTGTGATCTTCTCAAGGCTGAGTAGATGAGCTTGTCTATTGGGTTGAACAGCATAATGTGTCACTGGACACACAAGAAAAAGATTTTCAGAGTAACCTTCTAAGATATTGCCCAATGTAATAACGTCCAAAAAATCATTTCTGCCTAATGATGGCCTAGTTCTTTTCAGAAATGAATTGCTGATAGAAGTGATATATTTCATAAAATTAAACAGTGAAGTAAACTTGTGAAACTCACTTTTCCATCTGCAAGAACTTTCTACAAGAGGCAGAGTGCCAAGGTTCAGAAACCAGGTTAGTGCCATAGGAGCCTGAAGGATAGGGATTTGCTTTACTTGGGGGAGGAAGTGGCTTTCAAGTGAAATGTTGAGGCCAGGTGTGGTAGGTGGAAAAGGGCAAGGGTTCTGTGGGGAAGGGAATTAACAAACCTTCATTTTGTTGTAAGGAGCCTTGTAACAGAAGCAGGAGAGCTCAGACAGCGCGGCTGAAGAGAGGTCATGGAGCTAAGTAGAAAACAGTAGTTAGGGGAAATAGGTATGTCTGGTCAAAGAATGTAATATTTTTGGTACACTGAGATTCTTTATTTACTGAGTTTGCCCTGTGCAAGGAAGGGCATTACCATTTCAAAGGCTCTCAAGTAAGCTTCTGGCGAGCAGAACCACCAGCATTATTGCATTACAGTCTATTTGCTAAAATAGAGTTTTCCTGCCATGGTTTTGACTTTTGCTCTGCATAGCTATGAAAGCCTTTGTTTCTGGCGTTCGGGCTAACAAAGCAATTACTATAATTTACGTCTGTTCACTCAGAGAACCATTTCAGAGGGGCTGTGCCGCGTTTGACAAAGCTGAGCAGTGTTGTTACTAGAGCCTTTAATGATTTCTCAGGCTTTGGTTCACATCAAACAGTGTGAATGGCTTTTTCAGACAAAACTGCAAGCCTTCAGTGAGTGAGTTTTGCATTTTAAATGAACCAAGTACCATATCAGTTTTCACTTCACATGCCTCCGAAGCTGTTTTCCTTGATAAATCTGCTTTTGCATAAGGTGATTTCATTTGTTTGTTTGTTTGTTTATTTAATATGTAGTATGTATGATATTGTGATTTCCATCTTCCACTGGGAAGTTAAGTGGTTAACGTTACTGGAAGTTTAGTGACGCTTGCTTGAAAGAGTGATGGTAGTTTAAAAAATGGACTCTCCAGAACAGGGCACTTCTACACTCAAGTGTTGCCCTACCCCAAAAGAGTCCGTGGGAACAACAGTCGATTTTCTTTTGTTTTGTTTAGTTCTTTTTTTTCCATCTTAACATTTCTTCTCAGACAGAGTTTCACTTTCAGATCTATGTTTTGACTGAGTGATCAATGAATAGCCAGGAATAAATTACACCTACTCGCAGAAAAACATTGTTTGTGTCAGTCCTGGGTAAGCTGAAGGAAAAAGCACTGAAAGATGGGCAGTCTCATCAAGGCCTTGGGCTGAAACTGAGAGCACTGGCTTCTATTCACCCAAATATGTCTAAATCCACTAAACTGAACAACAGAACATGCCATAAAGCTTGTAATTATATCTATTTCAGGAAATTATTTGGAAATGAGTGCTTGAAAGCAAAAAGGACTGGGGAAAACTCTGGCAGATTATAGACATTGTAAATCCAGTTGCATGGATGCTTTTAACAGAATTAGGTGATGTGTTGAGGATGATTTGGGATTAAGCAGGCAAAGAGACAGCACAGACTGCAAGAAGAGAAGAATGGTGTGGGGTGGGATTCCTCTTGCCTGCCTGCCCTTATGTGATGCCAGAAAGGTCAGTGCGAGTCCTGCGGGGTGACAGGCTGTGCAGCCTGCCCGGGGACACCAGTGCCAGACACTGGCCAAACTTGCCTTGTTGTGTCTGCGCTGAAGCCAAAGGGGCCAAGGTGTTTGGTGCTTTTAGTCTGCCTCTTGGGGGGGCTGTCTTCCTGGTGTCTTATATTAATCTTGCACTCTGAAGATTTGGTAAGATAGAAATAACATCGCCTGTTAGGCTGCCATCAGGCAGGCATGAGAGAACAGTGCAGTTGGATATTCAAATTGTTTTTTTCATAGGATTTTGAAAAACATGGAGCTTTTGCTTTACAATTTTTGACAATTTTTTCATCAATTCCTTGAAGACCTTTATATATATGTGTGTGTGTGTGTATATATATATATATGTATTTTCATCTATATTAAATGAGTAATTGAGAAGCTGGTGAAGAGAAAGTTGCAGAACACAATTAGCAAACCTTAATGCTAGGCCTAGCCCAAATAGGTTTCCTGTCTGATACAAACATTAGGGAGATCTCTTAACTCCAAGCTTGCATCTTACAGAAATGAAAGCTTCTCCAATTTTGAGTCCTTCACAGGGATAATGTTTCATCTCTGGGGTTGTAAAACCACTTGGCACAAGTCCTGGTGTGGGCTTTTCAAAATTCAAACACTTACTACTGATGATCTGAATGTTTCTGGTGAGTGTAGGAGCTACTTAAGTCTGACAGGTAGAGCTGAAGGCGTAGACTGAAATTTAGGAAATGTGTAGTACGCTTTGCAAGAGCCTCAATGGGTCTCACTCCTAAAATATAAAATACCCTCTAGGTGAGACAAACACCATATTGTCCAAAGCCAGAATTTGGCTAGGCAAGGGGGTCAGAGTAGATTAGTTGTCTCCTAAATATATGAGACTATGCATCCACTTATATTCATTTTAAATATGGCTCCAATGTGTATGAAAGCAGCCCTGGTCTTTTTCAGTAGTTACTTTCACCATTTTCATTCTAGAAGTCTGCACTGCAGCAGGTAGATACCCTCATAACTCAGTTTCAGATAGATACTGAATGAGGCAGGGAATTGAGGCAGTCCCTCGTGATTAAATAACCAGTTGTACAACTGCAATTGCTAATACTGAATCCTGAGTGTGACAGCAGTGCTTTCCCAATTTACCTTTTCCTCTGAAAAGACCAAGTTTTTTTGTTGTTGTTGTTTCTTTTTTTCTGAAGTAGAGAGGCATAGCTGAATCTCAGTTGTTTCTAGTTCACAGTGATTTGCTGCACACTTGATGACATGAAATAGCTCTCTTCAAATCTCACAGTGCTGCTGAGATACAGAAGTGAGAGCTGGGTGTGAGAGCATGTGCAAAAGTGAATAAACTAATGACAGCAGGATTAGAAGAAAATCAGCTGAAATTGGAAATACATGGGAGTCGGTCAGTCCTCTGCAGCTAGCATACTGATTAGAAAGTGCTTATAGGTGGTCAGTCACTCTGAAGGCAACTTGGACATGACCCCAAGGCTTCGTGGAGCCTGCAGGTACAGATGGTGGGGTGTTCTGTGAGTTATCCTAGAGCCCTCATCCACCTTCAAGCAGAGAAACCTGGTTAGAGCGCAGGCTGCCTTCCAAAGAACATGGAGGAGTTGAGATTTTGGGGACAAGTCTGTTCATATTTTGGGATGTTCTGTTCTCCCTTATGTTCTATATAGGTAGATTTCCACATCCCCAAATTCTTACTCAGATGTCTTAACTGACACAAGAGGAAATCCTAATATTTGCTTTTCACAAAATGCTGCCATGCCTAGACAAAGTTACCTGGTGCAGGACTGAAGTCTGCTTGTGGAAGGAAAGATGAAGTTTTGCTATTTAACCAGGGTTAAATTCTTGCTGTGACAAGAGCATGTTGGTCAGGTGGAGGAGACGCGTGTCCATCACAGAGATGGCTCTGCTTTGGCTGGCGCTCTGGACGAGCGACATGTTTGGCCGGAGAGTACGTGCTGAGCCCACAGTGCTTCTGCCCACCAGAGCCCTGTGAGCCTGGTGCTTTCCTTAGCTAACCCCCTCAGGCCCTATCTTTGTGAATTAGTGTTAAAATATTTCTGAAATATTTTGTTAAAAGTGCTTCCTCCCACCCCATGTACTCAGATGAAGCCTTAGAGAGGACAGTCCATGAATTAGTCCTGACTTGAGCATGATGCCCTGCAAGCATTAATTGTCAGGGAATCTAGTGACCATTATGAACTAATGAGGAAGGTCTTTTATGGAGACATGAAAGTGGTTTAGAAAACAAAAAGATAACTTGATATCACACTGGTAACTCAGGTAGAAAGACATTTTTGCTCTTGTATGCTTATTTATACATCTGAACCTAAGAGGGGAGCAGGTCTGCTTTTATAACTGCAGAGAGTGTGTATGGCTAGAATGAATCCAAAAGATCAAAATAAAGCTGATGTCAAGTCTGTAGATGCCTTCCTTTGAAGACAGACTTCAGACAGGTTTATTTATGGACCTTTTTATGTCCCTTTTATTGCACCAGATTGCTTGTAGAGTTTCTTTTTATACATTTTTCCTCCTAGATTTTCCTGCGAAATCATTGTATGTGTCAACTCTGAGGTTAGTTTGGGAATTTTGCCTTCATTCATAAATGAGTAGTCTTTCTCATCCAGGAGAAAAGACCCTTCTCCCGGGGCATGCTTATTTGCTACAGCTTGACAGAAGCTCAGACTTGTTTGTAAGCCATTAGAAATATCAGAGCAATGTGTGCCCAGCTGCCCAAGAACGTAGGTGAGCCCAAGCAGGGGGGCTGCTGTGGAGGGAAAATATGTTGAGAATTTAGTGTGCTAGCTACAGTAATACCCCACACTTATGAAACAAAATATGAAATGCAGATGGAAGTCATTATAAAGACCTATTGCCAAGCTTGACTGCTAGAATGGGCACAACTCCCTGATTTATATGGGAGTTTAATTTCACTCTTAAAGAGAAAACACTTTGAAGGAAAGGAAAAGAGTAAACATACTACCCACCACTGACAGAACAGAAGGAAACCGGCACACGAATCAGAATGGCAGGTGACAAAACAAGTCAAGCAGCCAAATATTTTGTCTTTTTTCCTTCAGAAATGAGAGCTAAAGTGCTATGTAAAAAGTAGCTACTAAAACTAAAATAGCAGTTCAAGAAGGCTGGCAAGAATTAGCAATCAAATCATTGTACATGTGAAAGTTATTACAGCAAAAAAAAAAAAAAAACTTTAGATCAGGGTTAATTATAAGATGATGCAGTAGTATAATTAGTATTCTTCCTATGGAGGATTATGGGTCCTTCTAAATGCCCTTTTTGATTGCCTTCTTCCCTTTTTTAATTTCCTCCTTGTCCTTTTTGATTATCTACCCCATGACCCTCAGGGCTCCTAAACGTAATACAATTGAAATAACATTTTTGTGTTAGAGGTGTGCTTTTTTTTAGGCTGTTAACCTTTTGCTTGCCAAGGGCTTGTTTTCTGTGAGCAGTCAGAGGGGAGTTAGAGCTCCTCTTGCTGCAGAGGGACTCTGCTATCCCCAGAGTTTTTTGCACTGCGTCTTCTGCCGAGACTGAAGCCATCTCAGAGGGTCTATCAGGAAATGATCTGCGTGAGGATGAGCTGAAAGAACAAACAGAACTTCCTCAGCCTGTATTTTACAGTGTGGCCAAGTCTTAAGGGATCTTTGATATTTCCAAGGCCGGACTTGGAACATTAGGAGTATGTGTCTGTTGGCACTTACCCCTTAACATATTTTTTGGAATATTCTTTTTGTTTTCCTTGATGACTTCTGGGGAAAACAGCCAGAGATCTCTTCAGGAAGTATATGGAATTCACTTACTTCCATGGAGACCTTAATATGGCAGAAGGACCAGTCACCAATGTTCTTTTTTGCATCCCCTCAAAAGTAAAGATAGTTTTTGTTTTTTTTAAAATTTCCCTTCAACTGTATCAGTAAATTGAATTTGTTAACTAACAAACATGCTCCTTTATGAGTTTCACTTAGGCTAAAATCTTCATAAAATCCCTGCTGTTGAGAAAGAGCATCAGTTGTACCTGAGCAGCCAGATATTGTTAACTTCTTGATGTTCCTTTCAGTTAATGCTCTTCAAAGTATAGGCTAAAACCAGCATGTGAGTACAGATGATCTATATTGATAATTTCATGTCCTTTTGAGACAGATGCAGAGTTCAAGTTGTGACCTGGATGGGAATGCTTAAGAAGACAAACCATTGACTATTTTTCCAAACTTGAATGAACTCACAGTAGATTTCAGACATGCAAGAAGAGTGAGGCCTTGTTTGTACTTGGGCAGGAACTGGTCCTAACCTTCCCGTAAAAACTAAAATGTGGATGCAAGGAAGGTACAACGTGTTGTGGTTAAGATGGGTTTTCCTCATCTGCGCTGGGGTTTTTGTGTTGAATTGGGCGAGTGTGAAGTATCATGCAGGTTCTTATCTCGCCAGGCAGTATCCCTTCCTCTCTGCAGCCCTTCAAACAAAAGCATCATGTGCTTAAGTCTCTTTGCATGGCTAAAAAGATAACACTTAATATCATTAAGTTTTCCCTTTAGGATAATTAGCATATTAATATTTAATGGAAAGGTCATTGGTTTCTGCTTTGCCGGTAATGCAAGTGAACTGAATTACTTTAGTTCTCAATGCATCCCAAATTGGGTATTACCACTAATGTGGAATTTGTAAACGGATGAAATATTTAGGCTGGCTTTAGAACACAGGCTGTGTTAACACCCTCACTGAGAGGCTTTGATGCTGCCTTTGTGTCTAGGCAGTTGCCGCTGCGTTTCAGTGCAGTTGTTTTGCCAAGCAGCATCGCTTAGGTGCTCCCACGAATTGCATTTTATTTGTAGCAGTGCTAATACAGTGGAATTAAAATGAATGAGTTAGTATAGGTGGAGAATGTGTTGGGAATTAGATAAGACTTTTAAGAAGAGTGAGTTTTCTATGTAATGTTTGTTTTTTTTTGTCAAGTATTGGTCAAAAAATCCTTACCTCTGACATCTTAAAAAGTAAGAATAAAAAATAAATGATGCCAAAAAAGAAAGACAATTAAGTAATATTAAATAAATTTTGGCTGTTTTATCATGTTCTGCAGTGCTTGCCCTTTCTAAGCAAATATGAATGTTACTGTGGAAGTGAACGTGCAGCACATAATGGGCTCTTGGAGTTAGGCTCTATGGTAAAAGTGATTATTTCTGCAGTGAGGACATGGTTATCTTCAGTCTTTCAGTGATGCTGACAGTCTGTTTGCTTCTTCTTCTTTACAGAGAAAATTACCTAATAAATACTATGAAAGTCGTATGTTATTAGAAGATAGAGTGGAACAGGAAGGGCAAATTGAAACCTGGTTTATTAGAAAGCACACATCTTTTTCAGTGTTTAGAGAGTTGGATACAGGAATGCATCATTACTGCCTATTTTATCTCAATGCTACTTTTACAAGCTTAGATGCAGTGCTAAGATAGAAGCTTATCTGAACAAGAAGGACTAGAAAGAAACAGCCCTTAAAAACTATCAATACAAAAGTACAGGCAAAGATGTTGATGTTGAATGGTTCTAAGGAAAGAATTGCTAGCAGAAGACAGGTGGTGCACAGATGTTTTCCTGCTTGGAAAAAAAATAATGAGTGTGTTTTGGAAAAGGTACCAGGAGTCAAATTAATACTTTTAGATTGAGACTAGGTTGGTTATTGTATCTCTTACCATTTGAAACATCTTTGGAGTGAGAAATTGGTTTATTGCTTTATTTTCCCTTAGCCTGGAAGTTTCACGCCAATAGAGTTTATTTTGTCTCGTTGCTGTGAGAATGACAGCACACACTCAGTGCAAGTCCTGGATGCCACGCTTGAGTGTGGCTGCTTGAGTGTCTCTACCCATTTTGAAGCGTTTGAGAATGAAAAGACCAGATGGTTGTTATACCTTCTACGTGCTGGCAAACCTGGAAGCCCAGGTAGGACTGCGGGGCATTTTTCTCAGCAAAGACCGGAGGAGTGCTCTGAGTGAGCAGCTCGGCAGGAGCGTTTGACAGGCTGTGAAACCTCTTTCGTATAGTCAGAGCTAGCTGAGCTCTGGAGTTCCAGGTCGCTCCCCAGCTCCAGCCCTGGTTAGTCCCATTCTCATCCTACGCTTCCCTGGTTCCGTCTGAGCGTGACATCAGACATCTGGTTAGTTTGCGTCACGTGCTCGAAACTGAAAGGAAGGAGGAGGACCAAACTGCACGTTGTTCCTGGAATACGCCGGCAACCTCCTCCTGAGAGGAAGCGGCTGCGGGTGCCGCGTGTCTGTCCTGGGCCTCGGGCTCCCCTTGCCGCTTTACCGTCTGCTCTCCTTGCTTCCAATATGAGTGATGGCCATTTCAGTTTTTCCTACCTATAAAAAGCCTACACAGATGAGTGAAAAAGGAAATATGGAGATAAAAGCATTACTTAAATTCTACTTTTTTTTTCTTTTTTGTAACAGAAACGAGGAAATTGTGGATGTTCCTGGCATTTCAGTACTTTGGTCCTTTCATGCTCTAAAACCCTCTATGTTATGTCCTCAGGGGATTTTGAAGAGAGAGAGGTTTTTGATCTGAAATATAGACGTACGTTATCATCCCAACCTGGACAAGCCTAAATGCTGGGTCTAGGCTATGTCTATGCTGTCATCATTAGCTGGGTTGACTGTGAGTTAAAGCCTGTCCTGGGGTTTGCATCCGCCTTGCCTGGAAGGGGCTGGTGGGGAGTAAGTTCAAGTTCAAGCCTCACCTTCTGTGCCTGAATTTAGGGGTTTGACCCATGAGGTAAATGAATCGAGGCTCGGGCGGTGGTTTGTGTTACTGTGGGATGGCTGCAGATTGAATGTGAAAATAGAGATGTCAGAGAGGCACCTGTGAATAGGCTGCCAGTGTGTTCCACAAGCTGCTGCTGCCTTTCTGCGCTGCCTTCCCAGGCCTGGCGTCCTGGGCTGGGCATGGTCTGATGTTTGGCCAAATTTGGCACTAGTAACAAGTTTGCCTTTTGCTATTCTTGGAATGCACACACAAAGAAAACTAATGACTTTTAAACTTCCTTTTTTTTATTTAATCCAACCTCTAAATTGTGAAGCAAAACTTGTTAAACAGCACATTCTGCACATGAATGGAGAAATCTGTGATCAACGAAGACGCTAAATCCAGATTGTTTGAATTCTTGACCAACAGCAGCACCAAGTGTGTCTCAAAGCTGGGCTCTTGCAACCTTCTCAAAGCAGAAGGTCTTAGTCACGCTGTCGGCGCGCTCTTGTGCACAACACAGGGCGCAGAGGGTGTTGACTTGACACGAAATGGGAAAAAATACTGTATAAGAGACAATTTTCCCCAAAATGAAACTCTCAAAAGATAAGGAAGGCTGCTTAGAACAGTAACCACAAAAGCTGGGAAATTACAAATTACTGCTATTAGTCATTCTTTACTGGCAAGAGGAGGCAATAAAAACCCCCGCATGTTCAAATATGGTGTGGCAAATAAAGTGACTTTGCTTAATGGAGAAGACAGTAGTGCTGGGACCTGTTCATCTTGAAAACGTTGTGTACAAAGAACAGCCATCACTGCACTGCCATTTTGAGAATGTGTTTTGGGCCTGCACA
>JAUBOD010000031.1:4925662-4935747 GCA_032353885.1 Nothura maculosa | reverse complement strand
AAGAGCGTCCCACTAAATGAGATAGGCTGCTGTATTAAAAGTCTTCATAAGCAGAACAGTCTCTTTCTGGTGTATGGAAGCAGCCAGAGAATCTTTCAGAGAATCTCTCAACAAGCTGATTTTTCAGAGCTTTTTTTTTTTTTTTTGGTACTCTGAAGAACATGAAAGCCATGTTTAAAAATTTAAAGCCTTGATATGTTCCAGCTCTGTGGAGCAGCAGAAGGAAGAAGCTTTTTACAGTGCTGTAATTCCCTATCCAGCATCTCTTTAAATTAAGATGTTTATGACAGCTGTTTGCACTTAATGGGATGCACATAGACTTGGTCATTAATTATTGCTTTTTTTCTCCCAGTTATCCTTTGCATTTGGTGGGTCATGCAGTTATGATCCTGCTGTTTTCAGCACCTTAAGTGTAGCCTTTTATTCCTGCTCTCCCCAAGAAGCAGCTTCCCCCCTCCCTATTTATCGTTCTGGTGGCTAAGAATTTTATAGAAAAAATATTCACCAACAGTAAGTAATGGAGCTTTTTTTGGAGTGCAGTCATTTAACAGCTTCAGCTTGGCAGTGATCCCATCCACCTTAATCCTCTTCACAGTTTGCAAGCAGTCAGCCGAGAGCAAGAGTGCACTGGGCCTAATAGACTCTAGTCTTTGAACTATGGCATTTGCGTTCAGCTTCCAGAACTGGTCTTAAGTGCCTAGTAAAAGCCTACAGCTTTGGTTTCATTAATTAGAGGCTGCTTTTCACTGATTTGTGAAAAACATTGGCCAACATGTTCTTTCAGCTCAGTAAATATTTATACAACTCCTGTATGATTTTTTTTTTGTAATGAATAGTGCTCGTTTTCAGTGCATCCAAAGGAGGCTCTTTCCACAGATGAACAATTTCCTTGTCTGAGCCCTGCTGAGCGTGGCAACTCAGGTTAGAAAAAGGAAAAGAAATAGGGAGTCAGGTAAGCTTAAATCTTGGGGTTTTAAAGAGGGGTTTGTCGCTCCACTTTACTGCGTCATCCATTTTTCATCATATTTACCAGATGTTTGGAAAACCAAACAAAAAAAGAAGATGAATAGAAATTACTGATTAAAACCAAATGCCCCCATTTTATCATTGAGTATCTTTCAGATAACTGAGTATTACACTGTGATGATATTGGTTAGGAACCTATCAGGATTTTCGTATGAGCTTTCTGATGTATTAGCACCTCTCAAACTTAATCCTATTTATCCTTATCCTGTTCTTAGAGTCCCTGTGAGGCAATATTATCCCTATAATGCAGATAGGGAACAGAGATTGAATGCTGGGCTCAAGGACATAGACTAAATCCTTGCCTTAGATGTACTGGCTAAACTGCCCATCTGTATGGGAAAATACAGATCCACATTTTCACATGTGCATTTTCAGCTGCGTGTTCAAAAACCCCTTTCCTCTGAGCACAAATAAATGTAGGGATGTAACTATTAATTTTTCTTTTTTACGTGGGAACAGCAGAGGAGCTGATTGGAGAATTTCTTGTGTGCTTTTAATTAGGTGGTATTTGATTCTTATCTTTCAAAATGCCCCTAAATTACTTTTTTTGTTCCTTCAGTTCTCTTTTCTGTGTCCTTTTCTTATCTTTTGATTGAAGTAGTACTCTGAGTTGCCTTTTTGTAATGCTACTGATGTCATAAGGTAGTAGGTTATTTTTGTGTCTAGTGCCTTAGTTTTTCAAGATTTCTCATGCTTTACTGTGTATAGCTCAGAGAAATAAGAAAACAGCAACACGTTAGCTGTTCCTGCAGCACTGAGGCTTGACAGACCACTGGCCGCCTGTGTCCCTGGGTGCTTGGGTGGCATCACTACAGTCACAAGTGAGGGCTCAGCAGACTGCCTCAGGAATGCGCAGTAACGTTTCTTGAAAAGTCACTTCTGGGGGAACAGACCTTCATGCATCTGGTAACCTTGGTGTAAGTTAAACACAATGAGCATGAATATCTCTCCGTTAGAATGCAGTTCAGCATACAGGTTTTTGTTCCTTCCCCTCTCCCTTTCCATATTTTGTCTTTTCGTGGATAATTCTGGAGTGTCACCACTGTTGTCTAGTGATAATGCCATGAGTATGTGCTGTGCAATAGTAAATGCAATTCAAAAAAGTAATGAATGCTTTTTTTCCAAAAGTCTATAAAGATTATTGCAAATCATTTTTTAAAAGAGCAGTTTGGATGAAATTGATTACTGCCTGGTAGCATTTTGGATGGATTTTTAGTGTGGGCAGACCAAAAGTCCTCCAAAATGCTGTCATTTTCTTACTAGTGTTTCAGCTGTGTACCAAATAGCTTCATTCAGAGCTGGAGTTGAGCCGAGGTGCCGGCCTCGGTGGCAGCTTCAGCAGAGGCCACCAATTTGCTGCTTAAAACTTAGAAGGCCCTTGAAGCTCTCTTCACATATTTGGATGAGGAGTTTGTTTAAATCAATGAGACTGCTGGTGTGTTTAGTAGTATGTTTATATAGAAGTCTCTCAGTGGATGAGCTTGAAGAACTAAAGCTCCCTCTCGCCGCTTGTATTAGGGCTGATTCTTGCTGCTGAGAGATGAGGAGCAGAGGCTGCCTCGCTGCAACTCGTAGCACTAAAAGGACTGTGTTGGTATCCAGTGTTGTCTATGCAGCAACTTTTGCCAGCACTAAATTTACTTACAAAGAGTTTCTTTTTTTTAATTGCCTCAGGACAAACCCTTGCATGTCATGTTTTTGCCTGGAGTAAATTTTTATATGG
Source organism: Nothura maculosa (assembly GCA_032353885.1). Taxonomy (NCBI): domain Eukaryota; kingdom Metazoa; phylum Chordata; class Aves; order Tinamiformes; family Tinamidae; genus Nothura; species Nothura maculosa. The sequence goes on along the minus strand of JAUBOD010000031.1, from coordinate 4,932,998 downwards.
AAATACATTTTTTTAAAGATGGTACAGAGGATGCCTAGAGTGTGTTGAGCCAATTGATTCTGCAGGGAATGTGCTGACTTTCACTATGTATGGTGCATTTTTAAAGCAGCTGAGCAGAATCCCTTTTCAGATAAGATGCTTTCTGTTTTGTCAGTTAAGAGCATCCTCATAACGAAATAGCTCAAACATAATCAAATCTCCCTGCCTCAATCCCCTGCCTTCTCCTCCCAGCCTAGCAAAAGCCGCCCCCAAAGGATAATCCCAGCAGTGATGTCATTAGCGTGAATTTACGGACCAGGGCTCAGTTTTCTTGTCTTGGGCTTCAGCGACTAATGCGGGAAAGCTGAGCTGTGGATGTAAAGGAGTTCAGGTTATGCCTTTCTCCCACCTTTGCTTAATTTCCCTGGAGCCCGGAGAATAACTAATGTGGGATTATTTGGATATTTTCTACTGCTACCCAGCTTCGTATTGCTTCCAAGCATTTGCAAATGGATTCCTGAGGGGACTGTTGTCTTCAGGGAACAGAAAGTTTAAGGAAAGAATTAAATCCTAGTCACTTTGCCAGCTCTATATGGTTGTTGGTGGTTCACAGTTTCTGATTGGCATTGTGGATGGTGTTATAAAGTGCAGAAGACACTGAAAGGACATTTATTTTGACCAAATGCCTATGTTTTCCTGTAATAGAATTCTTGACATTATGATGATTCTCAATGATTTTGACGCGTGCATTTTTAATCCTGTAAGGAAACACCAGCATGCTCAGTGGAACTGATAGAAATGGTTCAAGGACCATGTCCTGTCTTAAGAAGTTTACCCTCTGAATGGGCAAGGCAAAGGCTGGAGGAAATGGCCTGTGTTTACCCACTTTCCAGTGCACAGTAAGTTGCAGTACACAGAAATGAAGTGATTTTTCTGCACAGTCCTGGAAGAAGCTGATGGTAAATCCAAAATCTGAAGGCAGGTGTCTCCATTCCTCGTGTGGTCTGTCAGTCTCGGAACAAGTGCTCCTTCTGGGCTGCGTTCCTGGCTGCTGGCCTGGCAGGGGCCACGGTGCTATGTCAGTCATGGTGGCCGTGGGAGCTGTTGGAGGCAGGTCCCTTCCCATGGGCTTGTGCGCAAGAGGCGATACGTGGTGTGAGCTCTATGTGCAGAGGGAGGAAAAAAAGGCTTAGAATCAGTCTGAAACGTGTGCTGAAAGCAGGACTTTTGCTCAGGGCTCTTATCTGTAATGGCCTTTTTTTTTTTTTTTTCCTTTATTTCATGCCAAGCTGATTGCACGTAGCGAAATGTTTGTTTGAGGTACTCTGCTGTGTTTCATCAGGTTCAGTGTAATAAGTAAGCAGCCTTTCGGAGCTGAAAGCGTGAGTGGGATTCCCAGCAAGAGCAGCCTGGCTGAGCCAGTAGGTAATGGCCTGCTGTGCAAAACACCTTCCCCAAAGCTCCCAGGGAAGCCTGTGGGCGTCGTAGGAGGAGCCTGGGTCTAATGGATGCAGGACGCGACTCCCTATTGTATCCCCTGACTCAGAGTCCGGAGCTGCCCAGGAATGTTGCTCCCAGAAGCTGGAAGCACAAGGGCACCTCTGATCCGTGTTGTGATCACAGTTTGTGGGTGCAGTGCACAGATCTGCACAGCAGTTTTAGGACAGTTATTAACATATCATTTTTTTCCCCCTGATTTTCCACCGCAGATCTTTTCCTTCTTATGGATAGAGCTTTTCTCTTCTGATCTCTTAAAGAAAGAGCTCTCCTACTTCCTGGAAAATTGCTAGTAGGTCAAGACATGTACACTATGCCTGAATATGTAAGTCCAGATCACAGGGAGTGCATGAACCCTACAGTACTGTACAGCTGCTGACTTTCTAGAGCCCTATTGTAAATGAAAAAAGCGTCTGTATGGTAGTTATGCTTTGTAATTGCACAACTAAAACCTTATAATTGTAAAGAAAAGACCAATATGCTGTTGAAGTAAACAGGTGATTAATTATCCTTCAGAGTATTGATTGTGTCCTTTAAGACTGAACTTACTGAGATGATACATGCCTCTTTAGTATAAAGAAGAAAATGGATATGTATGGATATATCTCTTACAAAACAAAAATGAATTCGTTTTAGCTTGTTCCTTTTTTTAGTGTAATTCTGATCTCACAAACATTTTGATTAGATAAATTCTAAAGTATACCTAAGGCCAAGGAGATATTAACATCTTATTTTCCTTCTTAACCATTTGAAATGTATTATAAGCTGTATTTGAACTTTAGAACATCATCATTTCTCTGAAGGAATTAAGGCTTTCTGGTAGTTGCTGAGCAGAGGGCTCTGCAGAGGTGGGGGCTGGACCATTTAGCATCCAGCATGACAGGAGTGAGCGCTGCAGAGCAGCAGCCACCCGAGAAGAGACCTCCGCCAACGGCCTGTACTGAGAAGGAGAAAAGAGAAATTCCGAAAACGGCACTGGCCAAACCCAGGGTGCAGTTAGGCTAAACAAAACATGAATTTAATCTAAAACATGAATTTAATTTTATATCCGTAGCAAATAGAAGAAACTGGATCCTGTTTGTAGTGTTACAGATTTATTTTTTTAAATCATGTTCAACTTAGTAATTCTGATCCTTTTCAAGAAAAAAAAGATGTAGTGAGTTCTACCCCTTTTTTTCCTAGCACGAGAACATGTTTAATGAGGCAAGAAGGGGCTGCCCTCTTTGGCAGCTGTGCAGACAGGTCATGCAGTTTGGGGTGGCCACTTACCAGAGCCTCAGAAAGCGCTAGGTGAGTGAAGCTCACAAATTTGTATTGCTTGCATTGCTGAAAAGATAGTATTAGATAACTGTTGAAAAGCAGCAACAAGTACCATATTCACAAACTAGTGAGAAGGGAATTACAAATTTCTGAAACTTCTGTCAAAAAATGTAGTTCACATCAGGAGCAACCAGTTTATTAATTTTGCTGGAGTCGACAGAGTTTTCTCCAGAGTGTTCTCTCCTTTCCTGAAATAAGTATAGTGATTTAAACCTAACTCTCCAGGGGTCTTGGCTCTAAAGGAGTCTGAAGTGTTGAAGTGCTACTTGTGCTATATTCAAATCTCAGGTTTTGCATAAACTTCTAGCACATATCCTTCCATCTCCCTCTTTTTCCCTTATTCATCGAAGCTGATGAAGAAGCTGAGGAAAAATCTATTTCTTTTCCTCAGGAGAGCAAAGCACTGGAAAGTTGAGATTCAACCTCAGTGTATTTTGTAATAAAAAAAGAAAAAGTTAGGATGATGGGAGACTGCTTGAAAAAATGTAATTTTTGCAACAGTCAATCTCAGATGAGTATTGAAAGGCAAATGTACAAGCACATTACAGATAAAGTATTCAGTTGGGATGGATAAAGTAATGTATGATAAATTGCTTTTTTCTGTATGAAAAATATTATTTTATAAATACTTAATAGAGCAATTGAGTGGAGAATAATGCTTCTTATTAAAAATATTGATGACCTTTCAATTAAGCTTAAAATAATCCTTCAGTTATAATAAGAACTTGATAGCCAAGGTTGTCTCTATGTAATATACAGTAGGCTGGACATCTCCAAGATGTAAGCAGATGGAAGCCAGAGGGGTTAACCAAGGAATTTGATGAAGCTAATAAATTTCCTTTGTGCTTTTGGAAGGACTTGCACAGTACAGAAATAATTACCTTGTGAGACAGCTGTCACTTTAAATCCTATAGACATCTAAAAATCCACACGGAATATTTTGTATTTAGGGTGCATTTATCTATTAAATACTATAGGATGATTTCCAAGATCTTTAGTAAATATTTGCTTCCTGTGTGTTTATGTATGTGTTGTGTAGAGTGTGTGTGTGTGTGTATATATATATATATATCTTCAGATTTATTCTCATAGCATTTTCTTATTAATTTTGATATTTTTAGACATTGACTGGATGCAAATTCAAAGATATTGATTTTTAATGTGTTTATTTTAAATCAAAATGATTTCCTTGATACCAAGTCCCCCAAAATGTTTAAGAGGAATCTAGAGACTGTCTTGTAATACACCAAATTAAGATTTTTTTTAAATCTGATTTTAGGACAAGCAAGAACTGCTTTTAGAATGCAAGCCCTGATTTTAGTTATATTTGTTGATTTCACAGTATGTGATACATGATAGGAATTCTGGTGCATGGACATGGCCCAATGCAGTGTGCCATCTCTGCCTAAAAAAGTCATGGACTGGTCGTGAAAGACAAAGTAAGGAAATAGTCACCTGTCAAGTTTTTAAGTCAAGACTGGTGCTGTGAGCCATGCAACCCATTGTACAAATACGTAACTTGTAATTACAAAACTATTTGTTTTTTTTTGTTTGTTTTTCTTCCTTTGTAAATTGTAGATAAGTTGTCTTTTTGAGGATATACAAACACTGACTTGATGATATAACGTACTATATTAAAAAAAAAAAAACCTCACTAAAATCAAGGAAAACCGATATATACCTGTGGTAGAGCTATCTGCTTTTTCGTGTGGAGTAAATCTTTGCCTTTTCAGGTTTCCCTGACTATAGCTACTGAATGTCTTAAAACCTTGCAAATATTACCCTTTTTAAGTTGTTTTTAATTTTAATATTTTGCAGACACTACTAGTTACTCACAAGTTATGCAGTCAATGGCAGTAGCTAATGTTAGCTCTCTAAGTAACAGAACAAGTTGGCAAAAATAAAGTGCTTGTTTTGCTTGCAAGCGTGTCACCTTGTATCACATCCCTGCTTGTTCTCAGCCGCTAGCCTGGCCTTTCTTGTGGCTGTGTTTGGGTTGGAGATCTCCCAGGACAGCTCGTATGTCGTAGCAGTGGGGTTTGTAAATCCCTTGGTTGTCTTCTTCCTTGGATGCTTCTCCCAGTTCTGTGCAGCAGCCGCATCTGTGTTGTTGTGGGAAGCACTGTGCTAATTGGAATGCCATCTTTCAGATAAAATACCCGGCAAATTCTAGCCACTTTGTAGAGATATCCCTTTTAATTCCTCTTTTAAACCTGAGCAGCTCCATTGCAGTTGCTGCCGGAGCTGCGCACTGGAGTAGTCTGTGGCTGCATCTGTTCTGTTTTGGAAGCGACTGTCGTCACACCATGGACAAGGCAAGATTTTCAGAACAGTCAGAAAAAGCTTACAGGCATTGCAGCCAAAATTTACCAGTGAGGTGCTCATCTCATTGGCGTTAGCATGTTTACAGTGTTAATAATACTGTTCGTTCATTGTCCTCATTTTATTCAGCAGTTTAAATTCTGTAGATGCTGAAATTTCATTTTGACATGGATTAAGAGCATTATAATGCTTTAATACAGGATTTCCAGGAGGACTCCCATTTGCCAGAGATTGCTTAGCATATGCAATAACTGTGGGCTTCAAGGGGCAAAAAGAGGTAGCATTTGTATTCTGACATGGAAGAGAATTATTCTGCTTTGAATACGTTATTGAATTGTAGCTGATTATCCGATTTAATGACCAGTGTACACTTTATACTTCCCATAGACATTATTAGAGATGTCATATTTACTTTCTATTACGTAAATTTCTCTTATTTGGGGAGAACTTCTCTGAGAATTGTATTTTCTCTTTCGGTTATTCCTGAGAACCAAGCACTTAAGACTAATATTTGATTTGGTATTGAATTTTCGTGCTGCTAAAATGTATATCACTGAAATCACTGCCATCTACACAAACTCTTATTTCAAGAGAAGTGATCATGTTTAAGTTCAGAAAGAGTGACATTAACTATCAGGACATGTTACAGCATCTTAAGTAAGGAAGTAATCCATACTAATTTTAAGTCCAGTTTAAACTTGTGTGATAAAGTAGATACGTGCATGAATGTAGAATGGAAGTTCCTGAAGTCCAAAACGTCTATTTCCTTTTGATTTAGTATTTGTTATTGTTTCAGAAAACTTCATAGATCATTAACTCATGAAATAAGTAATTGTATTTCATTTTTTGTTGTATTTTATGAATCCATACAGGTTCCAGAGGAAATCTGTATTCATAGATTTATATTTTATGATAATATGCTATTCATGATTAACTCGAGACCACTTTTGTGGTTGATCATACAAATACTGATATTGAGTTGATGTTTCTTGGAGGATCAGTGAGAGCATATAAGATAAAGGAGTATGTTCTCAAATATAGCTGATTTTATTGTAATATATTGTAGGATAGAATAAGAAAAATATATTTATGTATTAAAGTGCATTTTTAAACAGAAACAGACTCTTTCTTTCCCTGGCATGAGAATATCCATCAGAACCTTCTAAATCATCGTCAAATATATTTAAGTAAATATTCTTAAATAATGAACTTGTTTCACACAGGATGTAAGGAATAGTGACTTTAGCAAAATGTTCGGTAGATGTTTGTTTCTTTTTGTTTTGATTTACTTTTTGTGCTTGACATCTGTGAAAGACCTTTGGCAGCCTGTATGGCAGTGTTCACAGTGTAGTTGTAGGGGCAGAACTGGGGCTCCATTGACACCTATTTTATCTCTTGTCTTGAAGCAGTGCGTTCAAGAGAAATTTGGAGCAACCGGCGGCCTTACGATTTTACTGTACAGTGGATGTTGGTAGCTCAGGTCCTGGGCCCGTATGTGGGAATTTGAGTTTTGCCCTGAGGACAGTCAAATCTGTGTTCCTAGAGGAAAGACTGAAAAATAATTGACCGGAGTTAGCCCACAGGCAAAGAATTCCCACCCTCAACTTTTTATTTCTGTAGTTTTCTGTCTTCTGTGAAAATATCATCAGCTTTTTAATGCCTGAGTTGTAAGCTGGATGCAGTGGAGTGTCAGTAACCTTGACCAAGGCTCGTACAAGGTGGAGAACTGCTTTGGAAAGCTCATAAAAGCAGAATGTTACTTGAAAATTACTGTTAAAATATTCTTGGGCCCTGTTGCTTTATGTGATAGGCCTGAGGGAGCAGCCGAGGAGAGCGTCATCATGTGGTTCAAAATGGAGGCGGAAGGAAGCGCTGCCCCCCGTGAGGTAACGTGTGCGCGGGGCTCCCCAGCAGTCAGGCCTGTGTTTGTGCCGACCACCCAACAGCTTCTCTGGCAACCAGGGCCACCCAGTGGGACCCAAAACCAGCGAGCAGGCTGTTCACCCCATGCTCAGGCTTAGGTGGGTCTCATGTGGCAACGGCTCCTGTGCCAGCCGCCACACCAAGCGGACGAGCTCTTGGAGCCATGTCTGCCACACTTACGACCATACCCTGTGGTGCTGTTAAGGCTAGGTAAGAAGATGGCTTCCAGAAAAAGCTCATATTTTAATCAAGTATACAGTACTAATAAATTGGTAAAAGTTTAAAAGAAATGTTG
>JAUBOD010000031.1:4895070-4911915 GCA_032353885.1 Nothura maculosa | reverse complement strand
TTTTAAGGACTATAAAATGTTTCAGGCAGACTTGGGAGCAAGAGCATGCAATATAATGGTATTTGAACATGAGATTTATGCCGAAGTTTTGGCTAAAATATTGTGGATACTCTTTCTTTTCTCCTTGGTAGGCCTGAGCAGTGAACCAGTTTCCCCATTTGATGTGGATGCCTGGGACACAGCCTGTTTGGCCCTTTACATCAGCATGGAAAGAACCTTTCACTCTCTCTAAGGCTGAAGTGCAGGCAATTAAGTGCTGCCTGACATCCCTGGGGCATCTCTAAAGCATTAAGCTATTCTCAGGTCTCGGGTAATGCTCTCTATATTAATAGAGCAGCGTTCAGCTGTATGTGACTATTGGCTGTGACCATTGCTAGTAGCCATTTTGCTGTGAATTTTTTGGTGAATACTGTAAGTTAGGTTTATCTCTCTCTCTTCCTAGAATGGGTTGCAAACAATAAGCTAAATAACAACAAACACATGCAAGTTTTTTTGTTTTATTGGTTTTTTTCCAAGCAAAAGCTGATAAGCATTTGCAAAATGCTAATCACAGAGAACTAAAATGTATGTGTGTGTGTGTGTGTGTTAGACCGAGCACTTCTGAATTGCACTTACCTACCAACCTCTATTAGGAAACGCAAAAAAAGAAGGAAAAAAAAAAAAAAGGTAGTCTTAAATTTTGCAGATCTTTGTCCAAGGTAAATCCTGACCCTTTCCACACCTGCAATACATGTTAATAGAGCTTATAAAAATTTAATTCCGATTTTGTTCACACTTCATTTATTTCTCTGTTTTTTGGGAGGTATAGCTGTTGGGCAGAAACTTTCTCGTCCATATTTAAAAGATTATGGAAGTTAATGTTGTAAGGAGTGATGAGGTGTTGGGAGAGTGTTGGATTTTGTACGTTAAACATATAAATTCTGGTAGTCTTGTTGATATATATTAAAAGCTCAAAACTAAATTTATGCTGTTTGTGGATTTAAGCAGTAAGTTAGGAATGCCTACAGTCTTCTCTTATAAGAAAGTCCTACAGTTTCCAAGAGATTTCATCTTGTACCATTTTCTTTCTCATCTGCTCGTTTCTAAGAGCTGTCATCTGGTGTCAGAAGCACTGAAGTTAAGTCATGAAGGTCACTTGTATGACGCTTCCTAGGAGAAAAGCCCAGGTCTGATCTGAGTCCTCCTGCCGCTGCCGGCAGTGTTCTGTTTAAGCAAACAAGCCTTCCCCAGCCCCTACAATACTGGCAAGAAAAATACTCTCCTTTTTCGAAAACCGCCTGTCTTTAGGACAGCGCTTATTTGAAATTAATGTTTCCAGCTTTATAAGGACAGTTATTCACGTTTTTGGTGTGGTCTCTGGTCATGGAAGATGTTGTGGCCTGAATGGAAGCTTCAAAATATGGAGTATTCTCCAAATTTTAAGACTCTAATCCAACTCTGAAAGCACTGGTGATTACAAAGTCATCAAGTTAAAAATCAGCAGTTTTGAGGGGTACTGCAAAACTGATATTTCAGATCTCTCTTAAGCCTGCCTCTGCATTCTGGCTGTGCTGCAGTGCAACCACCATGAAAACAAATAGCACATGTTACTGCTCGTGACTTTCTTCTTTCATGTGTTATCACAGAGATTGGACCAAGTTCGTATGGTATATTCTGGTTCCAAATAACCCACTACTAGGTAGCCCTAACCATGTATGCAGAGACATGCCAGCACCCTGGAAGCCATTCGAATACATTCCTTGGAATGTTTTTTAAGATATGATTGCACTTAACTAACAACGATGATGACATCCTCTAAAGACTAATTCAATCTCTCTAGAAGTTGAAGGGAGGCTCTCACTGGTTTCCTGTGTCAGTTTGGTTTGAACAGTTCCTAAAGTCACTGCCATTTCTGTGAATGGATTGTTATCAAATATAGCCCAGAATTCAGTTTCGAACACGTACAAAATTAGGATTAATGATGATCTTTGGGTCTGATTGCCTGTTTATACAGGAGTCATCCCGAAGGAATTGGTTTATTCCCATGAGCAGCATTACAGATGCTCTTTTTCAGCTGTTTGAGAATAATCTGTCCTTAGAGTTTTTTCCTCATATGCTTTTCACTTCATGACATGTATTTTTAAATAACAGTGCATTTTTTGTTATAGTAAGGCTGCATTCAAATGACTCTAAAACGAGCTGAGTCATGTGGACATCTCCAAGGTTGCTATCTGAACCAAAAAAGCACATTTTATTATCTAAATTTTGAGTCCAGTGACTGATTCCATCTTTCCTAATATACTCATTTATTTGACAGCACATTGTTAGGCTTGTGCACTCCCCGTTCTGAAACAGCTATCAAACCTGAAAAAAAGACTTTTTAATGTATGTTGATACCTTATTAGGAGAGTAAAAATATCAGTAGCTACTGCAGCTTTGCTCTGAGAAGATCAACCTGGAATTGTTAAATTTTCACCCTCTTGAGGGGCAGAGTTTCTTGCAGGCAACATCAAAGGCAACTCTGTGAGAAGCAACTTAGTCTATCCAACCCATACTGATTAGTCTGGTTTTAATCTTATGACCAAATTATGACAATGTGTAAAACTCATATTTAAAAACAATTTTCCTGGTCCTCTTAAGTCTCCTACCGTGGTGGAAGTATAGCAAATAATGCAGCCTCTGAATACAGTGTGGCCCAGTTTAAGGAACTAAAAATTTTTGGTTAGAAAATTCAGAACCCAAACAGGTTAGCCACAAATTAAATACAATCCTGATGGAATTTGGGAAACTGGCTTGTTAAAAGTTAATTTTTGAAAAAAAATTTTTTTTAGAACAGCTGCGTAGTTCTGAAGTATAATACCAAAGTGCTGTATCTTTGTTTTAGAGGGACAGAATGATGAAGGCAGATCTTCCAAAAGACTTAGCACATAGTAGGGATCAAGGTGACAGGTAGTTTGGGTCAACTTTCAGACAGAATACCTAAGCTTCTTCCACATTTGCATTGTAATTTATATATCAAGTTAGAAGAGGATCATCTGCTTATCTAATGTGCTCGCATATATATTATATATGTGAAATTCTTCATTAAAATGAAAGCCTAGTTTAGGAAAACATAGTTTCTGCTGTTCTTTTAGTATAGTATAGTAGAATATCTATACTGGTTTATTTTTCAGTTATACGTGCACTGTAAAAAACATGGTTAAAATATGCATAGTATTGCACATATATGTGCTACTGTTAGCACACATATTGATATAGGTATCACAATATTGAAATATATTTTTTCTAAGTATGTCTTATATGCATATTGACATATATAGATGGAAAGAGAAAGAGAAGTACCAAAATTGCATCCTCTAGTCTGAACATCTCTGAATTCCGGGATGACTCTCCTCTTATTAAAGGTAACACTGTAACTGGACAATGTAGGTTTGATCTTGAATCCAAATCTGTTACTACCTTGCCCTGAATTGCTGTATTGCCTGATTTGGGATTCACTGTTCACTTTATCCAAGCACTTGGCTCTCACCTAAACAGAATCTGTGGTTTTAAGGAATTGTAATTGGGGATTGAGTGAACTTCTTGTCTTGGTAAAGTGCTTGAATGGAAGTAGAACTGAACCTTCAATAAGTTGTTGCAAAATGAATATCAGTAAATTAGAAATGTGAAGTGTTAACTGGGCATGAAGCCTTGAAAAAGAGAATGGTAACTGTGCAGCAAGAACTAAAATTATTTTGTTTTTTTTTTTCCATCTGACTTAACTTCCAGCCCATGTCTGATAGATTCTTGTTCAAGATTAAAATATACTATCAATTACAGCAAGTTATTTGAAACAATTACAACAATGTGATCTGCTGAACAGCAGTCTAGACACACCCTCAGAGCACGTTTCCTCTCTTTTTTGAGGTGTTTACCACCGACTTCAAAGGGCAGTTCACAACACTTGTGGTGTTCTTGCAGTTTGCTGGAAATTCAAATAAGGCTTTATTTAATCTCTGTGCAACAAGAATAGGGAAACCTCTGGTTTCAGAAAGCCAGTATATGACCAAAGCTGTATAGTGATTTCCTTTTAGATAGAGTCATCAGTTGATAACCATCCTTCCCACCAGTGTTTGTCTGAAGAAACTGTTTCCTTATCTTTGTTACTGTTACTTAACAGATCTGTAGGTGTGATATTTGCTGGCTGCAGAGACAACTTCTATAGATAAGGCAAGTTTCCTGTTTAAACTCTTAACATTTCTTCTACTGTGACCCCCTTTTCCTTTTTCCCTCCCTGTTTTACGTGCTTGCCTGGTCTTTGAAGAAAAATGCAAGCAAAGTGGTCATCCAAAAAGATTATATTTTACATGCAGAGTACTAAAGGTTGGTTGAAAATAATTTTCCTCTTGCACAAAGCTTTTGATGTTTCAGAAAATATTGCATTGACATAATCACATTTTATGTGCAGTCTTCAGGTGGAAGGCCAGAGAAGCCCTTATTAATCCAGAACAGGGTTGGTAGCGTAATGAACAGCCCTTCCTGGAAGATGGTGGTGACTTGGCTTGAAGAGCTGGGCTAGGATGAGAGCTCAGGTACTTGAAGATTAAATTCCCACTTCCTATTCACACACTTCACCACTTCTCTGTCAGTAATTTTTGGAGCAGAGTTTAATATGAAACTCCATCCTTGGCCAAACTGTTACATAAATTCCTGTGCAGTGTTTTGTCTTTGAAAAGTTTGTAATTTCCAATAAAGGCTCTTGTCACCAGAATATCCCCAGCCAGTTCTAACAGGGATCCTTGGAAAAGAGCCACAGAGAAGCTTGGCTTGGAGCAAATCGCATTACTTTCGTGTGGACCCTTCCTGCAGTTGGGGTTTGAGCAAGTATTGAGAAACCTCAGTATTCACTACAAAGATAGTAGAACCTGTATTTTTCCATTCTTTCCTCTCCTTTTGCTTATACTCACTGAAAATCTTCCTTCTAGGCACTTGTTATTAAGAAAAAAAAGAAAAAAACTGTTACTAAATGGGTAAATTACCAGGTGCAAAAATAATTTGCCCAAAGCCCAAAAAAAAAAAAAAAAACAAGAAGATTAATTCAGTCTGATAGTTCTGAATGGTATAGCCAAAAATAACCATTCCCTTTATTAGGTTAGCTCATTGCTGTATGATAAATCCTGAAAAAAGGTTCTTAATTGACTATTTAAATAGTTATAGAACAATTTAATCTCTTTTCCTTTCAGGTTTTGTTGTTTTCCAATTCATAATCACTGAACAGGTCAGTGGACAGACTCTTTCATAGTTTTGTGTGTGTTTGCTACACATTTTCTTTCGAGTAGTTTTGAGGCTATATGTCTATTACTGTTAGCATTGTGGAGTGAGAGAAGAAAAAGAGGGAAGGACTTGGTTACCATTTGTGTAGCTGTTACCTGCACATTCTTTGCATTAACACATAGTAGATAAGAAGAGCAACAAATTCTGTACAGAGGCAGGTCAACAAGAGCTGAGCAGTGGCAGATTTGAGGTTTGATTCATTAAAGTTCTTGACCGTGTGCTTCCCTCCAGCACCTTTGTACCTCATGTCAGGGCTCTCTAGATACATCAGGTCAAGATGCATGGCCAGGTTGCAAGATTGGGAGCAAAAAAGTTTAGAAAGGCTCTTAAGACGTCTAGGGAGGAATCGCACGTAATAGCATCTGCTCACTTAAGTTCCAGGCTGTCCATACTCCAAACAAATCAGAAACTCTTCTTTTAATTGCTTTATTTTCTTTGCCATCATTTGTTGCACTCTTGTTTTTCCTCACAAACATTTTGCCATCAAATAGAAGAGATGAGCAAAGGCAGGAGCAGTACATGGAAGATATGAAAATGATGCCCTTGGAAATCAGGACCAAAACCTCCACTGATTGCAGAAGATCCTATTCAATACAGAGCAGAAGAGTTTCTCCTTTATGCTTTAAGTAGTACTGCACACTGTCTTTAATTTGCTTTTACTGTTTTATTCAGAGATTAATGTCAGTTAGGAAAAAAATTAGAATCTTACCTGACTATTTGCCAATAGGTGATATGGTTCTCTCGAAGCTCCCTAAGTATGTTCTGTCAGTCTCTGGTTTGCATTATCAAATGAAGCATTGATGGCCTAAGATGCTTTTATAGAAAGAAATTTTCAAAACACCTTTATCCCACCCTTTAAAAAAATGAAAATAGTTCTTCTGCCTGTGGTTCATAGTTTATTTAATACAAATGTGAATGCTCAGCTCCTCTGTTTCCAGCATGCATTTTGCCTTAAATCAAGGAAAATATTTTATAGTTTTCTAGCTGTGTGTGTCTAACCATGTGTTTTCATGGAAACAAGCTGTAACACATTGTATTTCTAAGAAAAACACAAGCTTATTAAGTGGCAAACAGTTTATGTTTTCGTGACAATCATCTTGCGATTGACACATTTACCGTGTCACTGTTTTGTCATGTAGGCTTAAAACTGTCATCTCGTGTGTGCTCAGACATGGGGAGGTCTGGAGTCTCGCACACAGAGGAGGGAAATCAGGCACTTGTCAATTAGCAGGTGGTGATAATTTAGGAGAGTTTGTTTATGAAGCTTATATTAAATTAATAAGAAGTCTTAATCTGCACATCCTCAAATGTTTAAGCTGATAAAGAGGTGGCTTCAATGTCAAAGCCATAGATTCATTTGTGCTTACTAAGGGCTGACTATAAATACCAGGGCTGCTGCTGGAGCTTGGACTGTCTTTGCACATTTAACTTTATCACTCAGCTCATGCTTTACAGAAATTACTTTAAAAAGCAAGGAAATGGGGAGAAATGGCTCTAGATGACTTTGCATACCCTAGGCTATTGGAGCTGTGTGATCTGAGGGACTGGAGCAAGGGCTTGGTATTGCCTAAGCATTTGGGAATTGGGAATGCAGCTTCATAGATCACCATGTAAAAGGCTGAAAATTTTATTTTAAAAAGAGCCTGGTTCATGTAAACAGAAACTAGCTGGGTAATATTCTGGCAGTGATGTGATGCTTGTGGAGTGGCAGTAGTGCGTGTTGAATGAGCTGTGATTGCCCGACGTGCTCCCTGGGCCACGGGCCCTGCAGCGGCTTCCAAGCGGGCTGTCGCTTTGGGGACGTCTGTGGCGGGTATGAGGAGCTCAAAGACAATTTTCAGAAAGTGACTGATGCATATGGAAATAAAACAATGTAAACATAGTAAACAGAATTTCCCCTTCTCTGCCTGAGATTGGAAGTGTTTGTACAAAATAGCATTTTTCTAAATGGAAAAAGTTGAAGAAACATTATCACCCTTCTGATTCGTTCATTTTTGACCTTTAAAAGACAGTAAAAGTTTTCTTTTATAAAACTCTCCCATATTTTATAGTGTAAATTGATTCTTAGTGTGCACAAAGATTTTCGTGATCACGTTACAGATATAAGTACAGTTGCATATATATATAAAGTCCTATTAGATTTTGCAATCATTAATTAGAAAAATACTTCACTATTTTATGTGTTGTGCTGATTTATTAGTTATATTGAGAACGTGTACAGATATTTTACATATACTTTTCAACTGTATTTTCCTTTTTTCATTTTAAGTTTCACAGTGGAATTAACTGTTTTATGTTGCTTTCAGCCCTAATGGTCTTGTGTTTAAATCCAGTTTTCACGTCACACAGGACATGTCCTCTAATGTCTTTTTGGATACTCCATTCATGGTTGTCTGTACTGTGAAGCAGAGCTGAAGACACTTTCTCTTTACTGGGAAAAGTTGTAGGACTTGACTAAAAGTAGGAAAGATGTAAATGTTAGGCAGGGTTTGTACAGCACCTGGGCAGCTATTCAGTGCCCCCTTAGGGTAATTTGTCCTCACGTGCACCCCTTTGGACCTGCAAGAAACCCCAGCTCTGTGGGGGGGACCTCTGACTGCTGGGAGCTCTGTGCAGGACCTTGGTTCCTGCCTTCATAGATGAAACTTCAGCCCCTGGGGCTCTGGTGAATGTCACCTAGGCACAGCCTTGCAAATTCTCTTGTTCCTTTTTGTCTCCTAGCAGCTCAACTGTAGTTAATGACAGACATCTTCTTGCTGACGAGCCTAATGATTCGTGAAACCCCAGCCCTGGGCGCACAGGCGGGTGGTTTGTTGTTACGTACCAGCACGGAGCACATCGCAAATTTATCACTTTCAGATTTAGGTGACTGAAATGGGTGCTGGGGTATCTGAAAGAGGTAGTGAGTGTTTATAGACATTGCATAACAGTCATTTTTCATTTCCTCTTTCTGCTAGACAGTGTGGATATGCTGAGATTGGCAATTCTGCTGCAAGTGCCAAGATTTTTTATTTGAGCGTTGGAGTATGTGTGTGTAACTGTCATAGGTGTTGTACCAGATATCAGAATGCAGTTGCACTGATATGAAGCAGTCAATTTTCAAGGAAGGATGAAAAATATATATAGGTGATACTAAACCATGATGTCAAAAACTTTGTTCTGCTTATACTCTGTATTTGTATTGTGCTTTCTAGCTGCCTAGCAGCAGAATAGTTTTCAGATTTATCCAAAGCATTGTTTTTGTTTCCTTGCTGGCCCTTTCTTTAGGAGAAGAGCAGAATGAAATTATAAATTCTTATTCTTAATCAGAAGATTTATTAGAGATTTATCAGTATCTGTTTGATTAGCATTAATACAATCTGTGCAGCTTCCTCCCTGCGTGTTTGTAATATATCTCTCCATTACTGAATTTGTGATAGCCCAACCGTAACGGCTGCAGTCTGGAACACGGGAGGCACAGCTGCTTTAGTGAGTAGTAGAGACCAAAGGGAGCAGCTATGTGGAGCAGAACAGCTGGAACTGAGCATCTGACACACACTCTATGTTTCAGGGTTTGTTGGCTTTTTATTTTGGGCCAGGTCTAGTGTGGTCCCATGAACCTACTGCCTGTTTGTGGGAGAAGTGGGTTAGATAGAACTGGGAGTGCCTCTTTTAGCTTAGTTTTGTTTCAAAGGAGTCCAGTTCATGTGCTCTGAGGCCAGCCCATGATAACAAAGCAAAGCAGAGTGCAGTGATAGGAAGAGGTGCTTCCAAAGTGCATTTGTGATCTCAACTATCACACTCCTGGAAATGCATGCTAAAGAGCAGCAGGGACAGTTTCTGAACCCCGGATATCCTGGCGAAGTCACATTTGCATCCCGGCTCTGACAGCTTGTCCGTGGCAGCTCCCCCTGCTCTCCTGCCACTGCTGCGTTCTTGGGCAAGTGGTTCCTTCACATGAGGGCGACAGACGAGTCTCTGGGGTCTCCAGGGACCACCCGCAGGCGTATGTGAAGTGCACAGCTCTGCAAACGGACGTGGTGAGGCGGTGCTTTGTTGTGCTGGGCTCTGCCTTCGCCTGAGGAGTAGCCACATTAACCTTTGGGCATTGCCCCTGCTCACAATGAACTGAGGGCCCAGAAATAATCTGGGCATTGCATCTTTCTTTTTTTCTTTTCTATTTCTACTGTGTGGTATATCCAGTATAAAAACACAGAGCTCATTCCCCTATGTAGGGGAGGTTCTAAAATAAGTACTGTGGAGAGACAATTTATTCCCTGAATAAACAGGGAAGACATTTGAGACAGAGAGAAGGGAGAATATTAGGTATGCAACATAATGTTAAAACGTTGACTGCAATTAAAGTGTTGGGGTTTTTTGAGTTTTTTTAAGGGTTTGATTTTTGGGGGGAGAGGCTTTTTTTTTTTTTAATGGATTTCAGGCTGGAGAAATAAATTGCTCATCACGGTGTATGTTGTTTCCATTGCTCACAGCAATTTGGATGCATAAAGAAGAGCAAGGAAGTGCTCAGTACAGAGAGGTTTCAAATCAGAGCCTAGTTCTTTGGTAGGTTTACAGAAATGAATCTTTGATGGCACTTGTGATTTTTTTTTGTGGATTAGTGTTCTGTGAAGTTTGGAATGCCTCCCCTTGTTCACATATTCAAAATTAGCTCTAGTAAATACTAACTTATGATTAGTTATAGCACTAGCAATGTTTTGCTTAGTTGACTGACTTATTAAACCATGATTATTAGCTCCTAACAGATACAGGAAAATGTTACCTTTTAATATATGGACTGCCATTTGCTGCCAGCTTCTGCTTATATGTGTCAGTTCCTCCCTTCAGTACTCGGAACAGCTCAGCAATCTCTATTGCTCTCCTCAGGAGCATGTTCACAGTGAGCTAGAAAAGTGTTCTTCCTGCTCCTTTTTCATGGTGTTAAGGAGAATTGGGTCTCTAGGATTTTTTCAGATGCAAAGAGGATACGTATTTCCCCATGTCACTGGTTTAGTTTGGTGCCAGTTCATTCTCTGCTGTTAACTCTGTGTCTTCATCCACAAAGTATCTAATGGCATTAGGAATAAGTTATTATGTTTAGGTCATCCTAACTTTGGTGTTTCTTTTAAAGGTTTAATTTAACTATTGCTGTCCTTTCCTGTCATTATTTTAATTGTTTTATTTGTTGGCACTGGGAAATGTTTATAGAATCGTGTTTCTTTTTCCTCCAAGTCTTTATTTGCAATGGAAAGGGGAAGCCCAAGCGCAGGGCGTATCATTTTTTTTGTCTGAATTTAAATACATTGTGTTTAGCTGGCTTTCATCTTCATTTTTTTCCCATGTTCATTTGCAGACACACTGTTATTTATTTGCAATAGAGAGAATCATAGACTATGGCCCTGTTGTTGGTCATATGTAAATGTGACTGTCTTTGTTTTTCTACATTTGCATTTTAAAGTTTTTTTCTTTAAAGATGTATTTTTTAGTAATTTTATTTAAAAATCTAGAAAGGTGATGACTTCTGGTGAGATCCCAGCACTGATTCTTATGGCAACCAAGAGCCCTAATTTCTCAGTCTCACTCACACAGGCCAGTAGCAACAGACCTTCACTTTATATCGTTAGCATAACGATATAACCACTAGAATTGCTCTGCAATATCTTTTTAAACACATTTTTTCCATCTTTAATGAAAGGTATCTGTTTTATATTGCTGCCTGTTCTTCATTCCCCAGTCACCTGCTGCCTCAGTCAGTTACTTCTTAAATCTGAGTTAACCTTTTTGTCAGATCCCGCTTGCCTTTCTTCCGCATTCAAAGCTATTGTTCCACAAACCAATGTGTGTCCAGTGTGAGTCTAGTCACCTAAGAGCGCGTGGTGTAGGATTTTATCATCTATCTCTTAGGCCTGCTGCTCTCTGAAGCTGTTTTCACCACGTCTTTGTGAGCAGAAGAGCCAAGCATCTAATGTGAACCATTCATTATGTGCTTGTGCCTTTGCTTCGTGTTCCCCCTCCCTGGCATACGGCTGCACATTGTTCTCCAGTCCATTCTGCAGTTAAGAATGGAACAATTAGCCACAAACTCACAGGCTCTGGCAGATGATTAATCAAAACAAATTAACTTTGGCTGATTATGCTACTTTATGAATTATGAGCTGGCTGTAATCCAGAGGATACTCCTATTGTCCCTTGTACAGTGGCCCATCCTTCCTTGATTCAACTGCACCATAAATATTAAGATTTGTCATGTTATTGAGGTTATTAATGCCTTAGTGTTGCATTTCTGAATCTCTTGTAATCAAGGGTAATGTAATCTCAAAGAACAAAATCCATAAATCATTTTATATCACAGTGAAACTTGGTAGTTGAAGGAGAAGACAGTAAATAAAGTGCATAGCATTTCGATAAAGAACCATTTAACAAAGTTGTGCTGTTGGAGTTGCAAAGATTCTTATTAAAACTGCTGGTCGCATAATATTCCAGTGTGTGGGCACTGCCAGTGATCAAGAATCAGTTCCCAGGCCTGTTTTGCCATTGGCACCCACTGAAGTAGCTGTGCAGTGTGTCCTGGTGTTACCCACTGCACTGCTGCTGGGTTCTGTGATGTTCTTGTGGGCCACTGCCCTGTGCCACACAGCAGTCCCTAGCCAGCAAGCACAATAGGACTTTTGTGGATGGGTTTTTTTTTCCTGGCTATAGAATATAAGTGAGGCTAAAAGGTCATGGACAACATTAACCATTACCTGGTGGAAACATGTTTATTTCTTGGGGAAAAAGAATCCCATCTTTGCTTGCTAAACATAATTAGCTTTTCTTACTAATAGACGTTATAAACCACTGTTTAGAACTTGATTGGTGCACTGGAATCTGGCAGGCTCTGCCAGTGCAAATCTGTTGCTCTGCTGGCTGGATTCAAGCATGATTTCCATGATGAGCCTACACAGATTTTTTTTTCTTTTTTCTTGCTATAAAGCCCCCTAAGTGACACTTACACTGCACAAAACCTTCTTCATTCTAAGGAGGAACCTTGATGTGCTCTTTTGGAATAATTACTTCTCTGGACTGGCAGACATAGGCAATCATTTTACATCTGTAAGTGAAAGGTTTGATAGAAAGGTGCTATACCCCCAATATACATACAGAAATGCTAAGGCATTATAAAGGAAGAAAAACATGAGTCTGACTTGTGCCCGTTCTCACTCTTTGTGATTGCTGTTTCCAAGGTATGAGCTATAGGGAGCCATATTTTTGAATTAAATAAGAAAAAAATCGTTACAGGCTAATGGACAAATAATCCAAAACATACAGTGTGTCTCTGAGGCATTAATGGGGGAAGTTGTTGCCAAAACACAGCTTTCAATGTTCTGAATTTCTCATCTAACATTTTATCTTTCGTTCCTGGTTAGCTCATGGTGATAGAGCAGTGATATAATACCCCGTATCAAGATGAATTTGCTGTGCGTCTAATGCGGAAGCTGTATTTTAACTGAGTACTCAGTGCACTGGTGTAGGTACTAGCAGTAGGATACTTCTTTCACAGGGAAAGAATGCAGAAGTCTTCGCTATGGAATCTTGCCCTCACCTAGCTAAGCAGAAAGCCCCTTCAGAGAATCCCAAGGAATAAAAAAGAAATAATTGCATCAGAAGAATTACCTACAGAATGTGTTCCAAGAAACTGTATAAAAATCCTTCGCCAGATATCTCTGGCAAAAGGCAAAAATATCAGAGCTCAGTAAGATTAAAAAAACAGGGAGGCTTTCAGTATCCTGGAAAGGACTTTGTTGAGAGAGAGCATGCTTCTGTCAGGGAAAAAAACCCAACTGTGATACAAAAATGTAAAGATACCCTGACAGGGACTCTGGGCAGTAATAACATCAGCCAAGCCGAGGAGATTTTCAGAGCTTAAAAACCAATGTGATCACATTAAAAACCCTCTTTGCTTGTATTTACAATTGAAGTAAATGTTAACTTAGTACCCAGAACATATTAACACTTTGGGAAAGGCTGTTTCTGAATTGCCTTTAGCCTCGAGCCTGTGCGTGCCCTGGGCCTGCGCGGCCGGGCCCGGCTGCTGCCGCCCGCTGCGCCCTGCTCGCCCGTCGCCTGAGCCGGGGGCTCAGGGCCGCGCTGGCTGCCGGCCACCTCTGTGCAGGTCCCAGGAATCCCTTGGCACTGTCGTGGAGCTGGCTTTCTGTGCGGTCAAGTAGCCCCTGCTGGTACTGGCGTGTGGTTTCTGGGTGAGGAACACACAGAGCGGCTCTAAGAGGCTTGTACCTCCACAAGGGAGAGCTGACAATATGGAGCCTCCAAAATCTTGAGTGTCCCATCAAAATCAGTCCTTGGGCTTTTTGGGCTTAGGCCCAAGAACACCTAGGGCCAAGAACATTTCTAGATTGTAAACAACGTCTATCTCTTTCTTTAAATGCAGGCCTTTTTGGGGAAGAGAGGGGGAAAGCACAAAGCAGCCCAAAAAGCCCAATTGTTTTTCTCTTTTCTATTTTTCTAGACCTTCAGCAGTCACCTTTAAGAATCTGACCCTTATTTTTTTTTGCTAAGGAGATAATTACTCACTCTCAATTGCTATCCCTAGAACCAGTTAATGAATGCTACATAATAAACAGAAGTAGGGCAGCTGAGGGAGAACAATGCACAGGTGGGTAAGAAGGCTTCATTTGGTGAGAAGATAAGGAGGGTGAGAACATGCCACTTCTCTACAATACCCTCCTTGCCTCCTCTTCAGGTAGCTCCTGCTTTGTTACTGTTCTTCCTCTCAATCAGGTTTTCTCCTTGTTAAGTACCAGGAGCAAGATGGTAGCAAAAAGAAAAGAGGCTTTTTCAGGGGAAGGAGATTCAAGTAGATTCTCACTCTCTCCCAGACCTACCCTAAACTTATTTACTTTGTTGTGTGCTATTGTGCACCTTCCTAGAGAAGGCTGATTCTGCAGGCAGAAGACTCACAGCTTTGCTGAGCCCAGGTTTATTATCTCTCTGCAAGGCTTATCCTTTTCTCTCTCAACAAAATTGTACCCAATCTAACTTTTGGAGGTGATGACAGGATTTATTTTCATAAATACATCAGTATAATATTAGCTCTGAAAAAGAAGAAAATTGTCATGGCTGTGCTACTGCTGATGCTATTGTCTGTATTGCACAACTGCATTTTCTAGCTGAGTTTTACTCTATACCTCAGTAATGCAAATCTGTCACCAGCAAGTTTAATGATCAATGTGCATACACACACACATTAAAAAAAAAAGATAAAAAATACAATTATCTAACCTAGCAATTTCCATGCATAATGGAAATGAAGTATTTCCTTTCCCTAGCAGCCTCTCTCTAACTGCCTTTTCAGAGACATGGAGTGTCTGCGTTTTTGAAGCCAGCACTCGGTCAGTGTGAGATGAGTGGTGGAAAGTCAGAGCAGGAGAGGCGGATGCCTGAGGGACAGCTACGACTGAGGATGAACAGAGGACTAGGCAGGACCTTCTGTGTGTTGTTAACCTGGCTAACAAATATAAAGGAAATGGGATTTCTAGCTTAGTGAGGAAAGCAGTAATCACGTAGAGATGGTAAAATTTAAATTAGCAATGCAGTTTCTGATACTCAGAATATGATTTGACTCTGTACACTGTCCTGCTTGAACTGAAACCAAAATCAATTGAGGTGAAATTTCAGAAGAAAACTAACAGTTAAATAACCACTTTATTCCTCAGACTTTCATGAAAATTTCCACCTCGGTCTTTTAAAGGTATATTGACTACAATGGCAGAAGTCATAGCTGGAAGCTGTTCCAGCTAGAGATGTGGTAGGAACATTATGCACACCATTTGCTAATACAGGCACGTACAAGCCAACAGTAGTTCCAGTACCTCTGCCAGAAAGCTAGTGAGAACATATTTGGCCATAAAATATCCTTTGACTTGAGCAGGGGCATATCTAGTTTCCAGTTGTCTCATGTCCACCAGATGTAAAATGGAGCTGTGGAAGCACTTGGTGCCAGTGTAAAGTGGTACTTTTCTTAAGAGTTTAAGAGACTAAGGCCTGATAATCAAAGTAACGTGCCCTGGACTGCATGTGCACAGGTGGGTATGTATTTTTCATGAAAAGAAAACCAGACTGACAGTGTGTGTGCTAAGATCTTACCATATGTGCGATAAGCCAATGAGAAAACACAATTTTGTATGTTCTACTCATGGCATATTTAGAGGGAGAAGACTTAAGACAAAGCTCTGGCTTTTAGTCCAAGCAGCTGAATTGTGAGGGAGGCCCGAGAAATACGGTGAGGCCCAAACCCTCAAGACACAGTGAGTCTGTCACTGCAGCCTATACAGGAACACTAACGTATGAAGGACCTCCTGACAATGTGGCTTCTAGCCCCTGCCTGTAGAGCGTTACGCAGGTCTGTGCTGCTCTTGGAAACAGGAGCTTCTTGAGTGTTACTGAGTGGCTTGAGATCTTTTCCTGGGTGAAATGTAGGTCTCTCAAATGGCTGCAGCTTCTCCCTATGCCCTGGGGGCAGAGACTTGGCCTTAATCTCAAAGCTGTTGTTTGAGCAAAGGGGAGAAAAAGGCTGTTACCCCTGTGCTGTGAAGAAACCCTTATCTCCTGTGGTTTAAAAGCTGTGAAGAGGGACAAAGCGCAAGCTGGGTGATTGGCTTTCACAAGGCCCCTGTTTCTGGACAGCTGTCAGGAAGCTGGAGGTAGTGATGTTCATCAAACCGATTGCAACAATACTGCAGCAGCTATAAAGATTTGCTTTCATTCTTGGGAGCGTGTGCCCAAAAGGTGCTTTCTGTAGCTTTGCTGCCTTGTGTCCCGTGGCTGACAGGAGAGACAAGAGAGATAAAAATACTCTCTTGATTTCTCATAAAGCCTTCAGAACAAAATAGCCAGTGTGTATACTTGAGAAAGAATTAAAATTAAAACCCATCCAACTACATACAGAAACAATCTTGTCATCCTCTTATTCTGCCTACACAGTTGCTTGCTAGTTCTCTTAATAACTGAGTTAACTGGGAAATTCTTCAGATAAGAGGTATAGTTTTCATGTCTAGCATGTTTAAGTCTCTGGAAAGAGTTCAATCAACCGCTTAAGTGAAGCTTGGATGAGTGGAATGTTGAACTAGAGATGTAGTAGAGCAAAATCCCATCTTGTAGAGTGCTGATCTCCCAGTCAGCTGAACCTACTTAGCAAGTTTAAATTTTGAATTCATTTTTTGATTTAAAACTATAGGCACATGTGCATGACATAGCAAACTGCTTTGTAAAAGCAGCACTACAAGTAGTTCGGGGTAGCAGAAGTGTAGTTTTATGTGGATGTACCCAGATGTACTTTGGGGGAGTCAAAGAGTTTAAAAAGTCGTAGTTCTCCCCTGTAGGTTGCAGTGCTTGGCTGGGATGGGCTTCCTGACCTGGGGGCTCCTGCAGATGGTTCATGCTGAACTGTGCTGAGATATCACAGAAAGGGCCCAGGCCCCTTCCCAGCGAGGCCCCCAGGTAGCCTGGTTAGAGCTGGAGCCCCTGCGAGGCCTCCCCTAGTCGGGGTGTCGCTGCCAGGCGGCTGGTTGGGGTGTC
>JAUBOD010000031.1:4858955-4869605 GCA_032353885.1 Nothura maculosa | reverse complement strand
CACCCTGGCACCGCGGGGCGCCTGCCGGCCACTTCCACAGGAACATGGTGCTGCCGTGGGAGCTGCCACACCGCGTCAGGGCGGCTTCTCTGCTGCGGCCCCCGGCCCGGCCGCTGCTCTGCGCACCATGGACCCTGCTTGCGGGCTGCGGATCAGCCGCTGCCTGACCCCTGGCATTGCCAGGGCCACTGTGGATGGCTCTGCTTAACCGCCTTGGATGCTGCCACACCCTGTGGCCTTGCCAGGCAGCTTTGGAAAGTGGGAATCGGTCTCTAGAACATACTTTTCATCCTGTATTCCTTTCACTCCCTTGCTAAGACCGACTAAGCTGTAATATGACTTCTTTACTTGAAAATTTTGATGTGAAATTACAATGTACAAAGTAGCTCACTTCTGTGGCTGGAACACGAATGCGTCTTTAAAATAGCTGGCTCAAACCAAGCCATCAGTAGTAGGACTGATCTTGCTGTGGAAACACGGAGCTCAGTGAGGGGAAACTTTACCTCCTTGCGTTTGCTATTCCAAAATATTTTAATTTTCTTTGAATGTTTTCCTTCTCAACCACAATGTTTATACTTACAGAAGTGAAAAATAGCCAAACATAAAGGTCACTGTGAAGAAGAGACCTTTCAAATGGCAAAATCTCACTCCAAAGAATTTCTGTAGCTGATGGATTTAAAAGCCCTGGTGAAATGGCTCAGGAAGGGAGCTTTCCCAGGGCTCCCGACAGCAGCACCAGGGATAAGATGCACTTTATGGCATCTCATTGCTGCCTCCATTGGTAAGTGTTTAGTAACAGAAGTTGCTAACTTGGATGTAATTTCATTTGCCTTGGAATGTCAGTGCCAAGTTCTGTGCACGTGCTCTGTATTAGGAGAAATCCCAGCGCGACAGCCGTGTGGGGCTGTGCAGGTGCCTGCCCGGGCTGAGAGCAAAGCCGCCGGCCCCGTTTCATCCCGCACTCTCTGCAGCCCCTCCGGGAGCTTCGGCCCTTTCCACGGCATCCGCACGGAGCCCAGGAACAGGCACATGGGCAGCGGCAACAGGGGAACGGGCTGTGTGAAGGTACTGCAGCAGCAGTGCAGAGGGATGCTCAGCCTGCGGGGATGCTCAGGTGGCACAATGTGTAACGCCCGCCCCGCTCCAATGCAATAGCCAGTGACCTATAGCTACCGGAAGCTATAGGTGCTTTCTTTAGTCTGTAAACATAGTCACAATTCACACTAGAATTATGTAAAGGAAATTGAGCAAATGCCCAGTTGTTGGCTATACTGTGCTAAATACATGGTAGTATGTTAGCTGATGCTCATATTAACTTGGAATACCTGCAAAGCCTGGCTACATTATGGTTTTCCGCCAAGTTATCATTCCAAACGAGTAGCAGAGTTACTGTGGAAATTCTGAAAGCAAGTTGCTAAGAAATCTGACTCATAAAGCCGATGTCTCATGAAACTTGAATGTTTAGAAGGGAAGATGACTGGCAGCTCCTCTTGTAAGCACGCTAGTTGCAATAAAGTATGAAAGTTCATCATCAAAGGGCTCACCGCTTGGTTTGTGACGGCCTTGTACATCAAAGAGCAGCTACAGGACGAAAGGAGCTGTGCAGAGAAGACCTCAGCTCTGCAGCCAGCTTCCCCGGGGACCCCATGAGTGCTGCATGCAAATGGTCCCCAGCACATCCTCGCTTCTGGGTTGGAGAATGGGTGAGATGAGGAGGGATGAGCATGGCCCCAGAGCCCAGGCTGCCAGTGCAGCGCACAAGCAGCTCTGCGAGGCCGCGAGCAGGGGCTGTGGTGCAGAGTGACTTGAGTGCAGGCAGAGCTGGTGGACTGGGAGCGTGTGCGACGCTGGGGCTTCGTTGGCTTGCAGGAGAATGGGCAAAGGGAGTATAAAATGCATACATAGAAGCTGAATGTGCATTTTGAGGGATTTGTTGTCATTTTTCTTTTTTATGAGGGTGGCCAAACACCACAAGAGGTTGCCCAGAGAGGTTGTGGAGTATCCATCCTTTCAACACCCAGGTGGACACAGCCCTGAGCAGCCTGCTCTGCCTGCCCCACTTTGAGCAAGAGGCTGGACCAGGTGATGTAAAGAGGTGCTCTCCAACCTCAGCAATTCAGTGGCTCTATGAAAATAATGTGTATTTTAAATTAGCTGTATGCCTCTGTAGTTATGACTCTAATACAAGCCATGATTTAACCAAAAAATGTGAATGTGTCTACTTGTACACAGCAGAAGTTCAGGTGTGCTTGAATCAACAGATCTGAGTCTAGTTTCATCTCTTACAGAAATTGTGTTGTCAGCAGACTTATTTCTTTTACCGCAGAACTAAAAATAGTTGCAATCGCATGGAATCATTAAGAAATACAAAGGGTTTCTGCTGAAAACCCCAGGGAAACCTGATTAGGCATCCTGCTGTATAATTAATTGATGTGGTGCTACATTTAGAGAAATAGCGCATCAGTAAACAGAAGTCAGAATGGAGGCGGCTCCGAACTGTGGGGAATTGCGTGAAGACATCAAGGCTTCCACAGAACAATTTGGGCACCTCAGGAGAAAGCAGCATTTGCATTTGGTGAAAGGACACACAATGCTCCGTGAGGCCAGGGATGTCCAGGGAGCTGTGAAGATGCAGTCTCCTGATTAGTGCTTTTGTTGCCAGTGAAACAGCTGCAAATGATTTTAATGTTATGTTCACATTATTTCCTAGCACCTTCAGGTGGATGTTCTGATAGTTTTGTAGACTGGAGTTGCATATATTTTTAAGTTGGTATCAGTGGCCTTAAATAGATCATTTTTAATAATTCAGTTGTTGCTTGAATATGAAAGGGATCCTTGATTTGTAGCATTTTTTCCTTGTGTGATTGGATACTGGCAAATAATTGAATAGATTCAAATCGTCTCTTTAGACGAGCCAGCCTCTTCGGGATGGGAGCGGGTTGGGTGGTGCAGGAATGGGCTGCGTTTGGAAAGCGCTGCTGGATTCTCTGCTGCTCTCCTGGTGCCTGGAGCAGAGGATCGTGGCCCAGGCACCCTGTGCCCGCAGTGAGGGGAAGCCCAAAGCATCAGCACTAGCTTCTATAACTCGAGGAAACTGAATTCTGCCTGAATGGCTTGGAGAAAGACATTGCAGGAAAAGGGATTTCTTCTTATCTGTTTAGAGGAAAAAGGAATATATGAAAATAGGCTTTCCTTAAAAATATTGACTGTCTCACTGTGCAAGGCCTTGATGGGAAGAGATGGGCTATGTTTGATGACACGCAGTGAATTGAAGCTTTACAGAATGAGCAGCTTGAACCCTGCAAGGTGCTTCTGGGTTTCTAATAGAGCTGGTGGCTTCTACCCACAGAGGCCTGAAGGAGAGCTGGGGATGCTCAGCACACGCTGCAATCAAGCCGTCCCTGAAGCAATTATAATAACTGGTTGTAAATAGTGACCATGGCGCTCAAGTAAACGTGATGACTGTGTGTGTACCCTGCTCTGAGGAATTAACAGCAGGCGTGTTTGTACGCTGCTGTTAAAAGAAGGTGGAGGTTTCTTCACTGAAGGGCGTCAAGTCCCAGCCTGCCGGCTGGCACCAACCACGACTGGTAGAGACCAGAGCTTTACACTTTAGAAAAACTAATCAAATGAATTCAATTTATGTGCTAACTGAAAGGAGCTTTTGGCAGAGATTGACTTTCGAATTCCTGAAAAAGCATTGCAGAGTCCCTCTTTCCCACCTTGCAAATACCTGCACTGTCAAAGCAATCGACGTAGTGCTTCTGTTGTTGCTGTGTGCGTGCGCGCACACGTGCTGGGGAGGGGAGAACTGCCAGCAACTCTCAACGTCAAAACACACTTTCAAAGGGCGTTCTGGAGTTTAGACTTCTCTCTCTCTCTCTCTCTTTTTTTTCCCTTTTTTTTTTTTTTAATTAAGATATTTCTAAGGATAGTGCTGGCTGGGAAAAATATACAGCAGGGTTATGTTGCCTAACTTTGCTTCTTGGCCTCCTGCCACACTGTGATTTGGTAACTATTGTAAATTCAAATTTCGGATTAGCGATGCATGCGAGAGCCCTCCCCGCGTGTGCAGGGCTCCTCTGAAAAGGGTGCCCAGCATGAATGCTCAGCCTGGCTCCTTGGGGCCAAAAATTAAAGTTTCGAGGGCAGGTCCACAGCTGGCGTCGAGCGATGCATCTCACTCGAGAGGCACTGGTGTGCACAGGCGGAGGCTTGAGTTCAGTTTGAAGTAAGTTTTTGTTGGCCACAGTGTTTTTATTGCGAGAGTCCTCACAGTTTTTGATGACCCTGTCTGTTTCTAGTAAAAAGACACCTTAATAATCAAAATTACATAGACGGCATGACTTCAAATATAATCAGCAAGTCTAATGTGGGAAAATAATTAAATTTAATTATAATTAATCCCATTTTCAGAAAATGCTTTCAAAGTTGTATTCAGCTGGATACCAAAGTTGTTATCACTTTTTGGAAAATGTTCCGAGTCTCCAGCCGTCTCTGAAGTGCTGCTGTGTGTTCCACAAAGGGCTGCTTTGATCCAGCTATCTAGGCGACTTAGCCAAGGAGACAAAACCCAGATTGCTTGCTGTTAATCCAGTGCTTTACAAACAAGATTTTAATTCTTACTCCCTTTGTTTGTCTTCTAAAAGTATAGGCAGATGTACAATGGGATGAACTCTCCCAATAAATAACTAAGCCCCTTGTAAACCCTCTCAGTAGAATGTAGTAGTCTTGAGATTCATTTACTTTTAAGTATCTGCTCAGTTTTTCCTTCTGAAAACAATATTACATCTCAAGCATTTCAAATGTTTCCTATTCTACACACGTGATTAGTGAACATAATTCCAAACCTACTTTGTTAGACATTTCAGTTTTGTTTCAAAACTTGTTTGTTGCACCAAAGGCCCTCTAAAAGAGCAAGTTGTCCTTTGACTTGAGTCATAGCAAGTTGTCATATGATTGTTGTAGCCGATCCTGTTTGTATTTCTCTTCGCGTTAGGAGAGCTGTTATTTGCATGCATCAAACCTAGTCACTGAATGCAGGCTGCTGGAATAACATAAGTTATTCTTATGTGCAATAACTTTCTGATTACGTTACAGCAAAACTGTTTTTATTGAAGAAGTCTTTTTCTTTGGTATGGGCTGCTCAGGAAATTAGGTCTCAGGGGATCTGTCTTATTGCCACCAGTTGAAATTAAATTCTTTTTGTGATGCGGTCTGGAATGAGGACAACCTTGAGAGAATTGAGCATGGCATGGAAGAATACAGCACATTTCCATCCAAAAAAGTCAAATACTGGGACATTTTTCAGGAAAAACTATATATACTAATAATATACCTTAAGAATCTGGGAGATGGTGCTCTTAAAGAGAAAATACTTGTACCATAGGAGGAATTAAAACGGGCATGTGTTTGTTTACTTGTGTGCTAATTCAGTGAGGGTAGTTCCAGGTACATTGTTCAGTTGAATTAAACAACCCACCTGAATATTTCCAGGCCTTGTTCGCTGGCAGTAGCTGCTTTTAGTCTGGAGAGGCTGAGTTAATTTGGTGACGCAATTTATCAGGCCCTGAAAATGCTGTGAATGTTCTTAAGTAACCAGCAGTGATCTGACACTCTTGTGTCTCGGTGTGTTGCATAAATAGACCTAGATGAAGAAAATCATCTCCAGTTTAGCAGGTGAGTGTTGAGGCGAGGTTTGAGGCTGCTTTTGGAGGCCGTGCTCGTTGCTGTCCAGCTGCCTCCACGGCAGCTGCGCGAACAACCGGAGCAAGAGCCGGGCGGGCTGCGGGCCCCGGCCTCTTTCCCAGGGCCTCGTAGTAAAAAACCTTCTAGTAATTCATTAAAAATGTCTCATAAAGACTTTCTGCTTAGAGAATCTGCTGGAAAAGTAAATTGACCTCTCGTATAATGGCTTGGTAGTTTGCAGTTTTGTATCCTTGTTTTAAATCGATGCCACAAGCAGCATTTTTGATGCTGGTAGGCTGTGATGGATTAAAAAAGAAAAAAAAAAAAGGAAGAAAAATAACATAGACTTTTATCCAGGAGAGGGCAGGGAGTTTTCTTGCAAGGGCTGTAGATCAACTAGTATCTTATAAAAGTAATACCATGAAAGGATAGAAAAACTCTTCTTCATACTCGAATGTTCCTCTTTCAGTTGATACAATAATGGACTTTAAAGATTTTTTTTTAAAAAAAAAAAAAGCTTGTATCTATTTCAGCTGTATTGACAGCTGAGGCAGACTAGCTAAGCCAAAATATATGTTTATCCAAGCCTGTTAAAATTAGAATTAATGTTGACTGTACTAATGGCTAAACTTTAATACCACTTTTATATAGAAGGCTACTATTTGAATTTTCAGTGCAGTAAATTTCTTTACAATATGCCTTTGAGTTATGATTTATAACTGGATTCATATAAATACTTTCAACAAAATACTGTTGAGCTAATTCCATTTTGAAGTTATTAATTATATTTAGCTCACTTGAAAAAAGAGGGGAAAAGGCATCAGCTAACCCTATGTAAAAATGACAACAGAATTGTTTCGTGAAGAGGCTTTTGTGCCCCTTAAGCCATGAAGAGCGAGCAGTTTGTTGTTATTTTTAATCAAAAGTGTGAACAGAAGCTTGATAATGCGTTGCTATACTGCAAAGACAATTGACTTTTGAAAAACCATTAATAAACTTAATGCTTTTTGCTTTTATCATGTTAGCGTCTTTGGCTTTGCAGTAAGATCTTGCTATGCAGTGAGCCTGCTACGCTGTTCACAGAGAAATGTAGTTTCGTAGGAAATGCATTAACTCCCTTCCGATGGGTAAGTGTTCAAGGTGCGCTTCCTCGGGTTTATTTTCTGTTCAATAATTGGTGTACGTAGCCAAGCGAGTTAGGGTAGGGAAGAGATGTTAGGGCGCCGATGTGACACTTGCCAGGAGTGCTAACTGATCATCAAAACTGATCATCAAAACTTTTAACAGGGTTTCTGAGAGCTCTCCCAGGGCACTTATTAATAGGGTTTGGGTTGTCTTTTCAAGAGTTCAGGAGGGATAATAATCAGCCTACGTCTTGCTGAGTGCTAGAGCTTGGCTTCCTTCTCTCAAAGTTTCCGAAGTTTCTCCCTCAAAGAAAGAAAAATCTCTTAAAGACTTTTTGCCTTTTTAATTTCATCAAGGAGGATTAGCACGGTAAAGACAGCTTGGGAAATTGGGCGCGTATTTATTTTTAGACAGGGGCCCAATGCCGCTTCCATCTCCAACTCAGTCCTTCCATTTGGGCTCTGCCATTGAGGTGGATGAAAGAGACGCGTGCCCGGAGCTGGCGTCGCCGCGACCCGCGGTGCTGTCATCTCGCCCAGTGCCGTGTAATTGCCTCAGCCCCTTCCTTTGCCCGCTACTTTCTCAGCGCTTTCTTTTCATTACTTTCATTCCTTCCCCTTCATGTTAAGGGCCTTCATCTCTAATTCACTTTCTTGTGCTCTTCTTTCACCTGCTTTTGAGAGCAAACTGGCAGTACCTTCTTTAATTCCTTTATGGGTATAGTTAGGGGTAACAACACAACTATACGTTTGGGGCCCTTTGTAGGCTGCTGTTTCACATGATCTGAAGGAATGAAAGCCAGAGCGCTCCAGGATGTCAGGGCTTTACCTTGCTAACGCGCCCTGCTCACTGCTTAAAGACATCTTTGTTCCTCAGGAGCCTTGTGGAGCCCTTCAGGGACACCAGAGCCTTGTGACAACTAGAAGAAAGCATCTCTCCAGATGGGCTTTAATTGTCTTTCTGTCTACCAAAGTTCACATGTGTCCTATAAAGGCACACTTTCTTTTCCTTGCATTTTTTTCCCCTCCTTTTCACTCCGGAAACTTTTCTGATTTTATTGCAACCTTTTGGCAGTCTGTGCCAGGTACATCATCAGACACTTTCATTGGCACGCTCAGCAAGCTTAATTTGTTCCTGCATGTCCTATTACTTGGAGAGAAACTGCTGCTCTCGGATTCTGGATGCTGGAGGAAAAAGGTGTGGAAATATGTGCAGCAAGTTGCTGCAGTGTCTAAAATGTTTAATTTTTTTTTAATGATGAATTGCCTAAGTGTATACACACCATACTGGTTACAGTTGTGGTTCCTAACAAATCAACCACAGGACAGATTTCAGGAAGGGGTCAGTGAAGCCTCGGCCTCGCTCGTGGGCTGCCTGGTGAATGAGAGTTTATTAAAATGAGCTAGCGTGAGGCAAGACGCCGGTAAGAACTCACTGTGAAACAGGGAGCTTTTCCAAACACAACAGTCATTGTCTAAGTCACCTTCTGGTGTTTCCAGAAGCGGAATGGCAATGAGGAAAGCTTGTCAACATGTTTTGGAACCGGATGACTGCTCAATGGTATGGAGAAAGGAAAACAAAAAAGAATATGCAATTTTGTATTTTCATTAAAGATTCTTGGAACAGAGACTATCTTTTTAATCTGAATTTATACATATTATCTTATATATGTATAATTTGCATGTCATTATACATGCTTATATATGTGTGAGAGATGCTCATCCAAACTCAGGTTCCTCGGCTCTGCTGTAGCTGCAGTGGCGACCAAATGCTCTGTCAGCCCTTCCCCTTCCCTTTGGGAGCAGCTTGTCCAAACTGTGAACTTGCTCTCCTGGGGGAGAAGCGACCGCTGCCCTGTGTGCCAGGGTAGGTGCCAGCGAGGGGTGCTGGAAAGTGCTGGACTGGCAGCGCATCCGTGAGGGCCCAGGGCTTGCCCCTGGGTTATGAGAGAACCCTCCTCTGGTTTGAAATTAGAAACACACAGGAGGAATTTTTTAAAGCTGTAATACTTCACTTAAGTCTTCTTAGGTGCTGATTATTAGATGAAGAGCTCTGTGCTGCGTTTCATAAACAGCTTTGTACTTGCTATTTCCAATTTTCCTGAACTTGCATTTGTGTGATGGTAACATGTATTTTCCATTTATCTGTGGGAAGCATAATCCATATTGGAAAATGCTTTCCTTTTGATACTAACCGCTTTTTATGGAGTATTTCCATCTCTTTCCTCCCTCCCAGGGCGGTTGAGCCATTTGGGATCGAGTGGCTGTAGCTGGTTCTCAGCTACCATTTAGGAAGGTGCCTGGTGCGCGTACTCATGGGCCCAGCTTGCCGGTGGCTCAGCTAGTTTACGAAACATCCAGTGTCACCTCCAGACTTGATCTGGAAGCTGGGTGGATCCGACACGTGTGTGGTAGCAGGGGAGTGTGATTCCAGGGGCTCTGTTCCATTCAGGCTTCTTACCCTGATCCCAGCTCCATCGCCTTTCCCTCCCGCACTCACGCCACTGGCCGCGCTCGCTCGGTCGTTCTTCGGCGCTCAAAGCACTCTCAGAAGTCACTGCTTGAATATGGCCTCTCTTTGAATGCTAGTTAAAGTTAAAAGGAACATCTGCCCGCACAGTAATCGCACTGTAAAAAAATATGTTTCTCTGTCACTGAAATATGGTTCTTTGTGGAACTCGAACAGGCTGCTAATAGAAACCTGTCACCATTTCCACAGGCTCCCTGGAGCTTCGCAGCTAATCAAGTAAATGTTTTGATTCAAACCCTCTTTGGCCTCGTTCCCCCTTCCTCGGTTTCTGCTGGTGCGCAGACCTCCGCAGGGCGCTCTGCTCGCTGGGCGCTGCGCAAGCCGCTCGCTGCCCCGCGCGGGGCAGAACGGCCCCGCGCTGCCGCCTGGCATCGCCCTGCAGCCCAGCACGGGCATCCGCGGAGCCCTTGGAGCCTGGTTCCTAAACACTGCGACCTGAAATCACTGCACGTCAACTAAAAGACAGACTACAACAACTCAATTTATTTTTCTGTCTTAAAATCTTATGAATGGCTGTGTCCTTACAGGTGCTTGTTTCCCGCTTTATGCTTTTTTAAAAAACATATTTTTCCATGGTAGCTGTTGGCAGTGCTGTGAAGTGGAACAGTGCCACACACGTATCAGTTGCCTGATTGAATGCCCTACAGAATCTCATTGTCGTTTTACTTCGAAATGATACTTGATCATCCCAGCTGCACTGGAGGTGAGGCGAGACCCACGAGCCGCACGTTTGTTTAGGCTGCCGCCTTACTGAGCCATTTGGGAAGGGTGCCCGGCCATTGCTGGCATCGTGCGAGTCGCTGCTTGTCCCTTGATCCTTCCCACCTCCCCAGGCGAGCGGCCTCCTGGCCCACGGCCTCGCGGTGCTGGGGGAGCCGGCGCTGCAGAGGGAGGCCCCTTGCCCCGTGCCCACATGGAGCCGCAGCTCCTTTCTCCCCATTCCTCAGACAGCTGCTCCTGGCCTGGCTCGGTTTTTTTTTTGTCTCTGGCAACGTGACCATGAAAAACCGTGGGAATGTATTGAGAGGTCCCACCTAGGAGTGGCAAGGCCTGCGCCTCCCCGCCGCGCTCGCAGGGTGACACGTGGGCAGCATCTCGCTTTGAGGATCCTGGCATCAGATAAGGGCCCGGAGGCCTCGGCTTGCACTGCCTCCCTCCAACTGCTCCCCTTTATGTTTGGGGGCTAATGATGAAAATCACAGCCCAGTTTGGTGGTGCTTGTTTTCTGTGTCTCTTGCTCAGGCAGTTGCACGTGTAGTTACGCATATAGTATGGACTGTTTCTCCAGATTAGGACTATATTTCTGCC
>JAUBOD010000031.1:4835009-4847747 GCA_032353885.1 Nothura maculosa | reverse complement strand
AGATGTGCTTTTAATAGCCGGCCATCACAGGAGTTGTTCTCAGAAGCAGAACTGGCTTCGCAGAATAAATTCTCAGTATTGCTTGCCCCGAGGAAGCAGCAAGGGGGTGTTGGAGGCAGTTGCAAACAGAGCGGGAGGAGCTGAAAGGTTTCTCACTGTTCAGCGTCCTGAAGTTGTTTGGGGTTGTTGTTGTTCATCTCTGAGATGAATCACCTGAAAATGAAAATTTAAACTAGACATCTAGAGCGCACCTTTGTGAGAAACTAATGATTCCACTTGGCATACAGCATCAAAGGAAGATTTTTTTAATGACATCAAATTCATGCACAGCCAAAAAGCAAATGAAAATATTTTTAAAATGCAGAGTAGTCGCTTCAGAATGATGAAGTTTCTAGTCTGGGTAAAACACTTCTTTTTCTTTTTTTTACTGCTGATTTTTCTTCTAGAAGTGAATGCAGGGCTTTGGTGGTGGTTGTTGTTGTTTTCTTCAAAATATAAGCTCTCTTGTAAGGAAGTGGCTTCTGCACCAGCCATTTTGTCTGGCTTTTGTCTTTATCATACCAAGTACCATTTCTCCGTACGTGCAGTGATACATCCTGCTATGTCTGCAGAGGCTAAACCCGTATTAATATTTTTGCAGCCTGGCAAAACTGCAAGACAAAGCTGAATCACGACAAAACACTTTGTTTAAAAAGGCGCTCTCACCTTATGGGGTTCCCTTCTGCTTCGCTTTATCTGCTGGATTCTTTCCATATTCCCTGTTCCATCTGATCGTTGCCATCTCTGGGGAAATTACCATTCCACTGCAACATGACTTGGCCAAATAGTAATTTATGTACTTTGTGAAAGAGAAAATCTGGAGGTGATGGGTTGTTAATCAGCAACAGACTTCCAAAGGCAGCGTTATGCCGGAGCGCGGAGCCACGGGGCTGTGAGGAGAGCGGAGCTGCCGCGTTCCCCACATCGACCTCGCGTCCCCTGAACAACTCAGGAGCCCGGCACCTTGTTAATGAATTTAGTTGAAATTATTAGTAATTCTAACACTGTGTTGCAATGTGATTAGCTTTCCTAGGTGCTTTTTAATCAAGTAACTGTAGGCGTCGTTTGATTTGCACCAGCAGAGACACTAATAAGACCGTTGCACTGAGATGTAATTTTGCAAATGGAGTGCATGGATGTGCAGGGCTTCTTTTAACAGAATTACATGTCTCAGTTTCGTATTATTTGAGAGTCTGCAGAATCTATGTGTATCCTTTTACTGCTGTTCTAAAAAGCTAGTAGAAGGTTCCTTCCGTATTCAAAACTAGTGGAATTTAGCTCGCAACTAGTTTTATCTCATAATCTTGCATACGATGTTAATGATACAGCTTTTTAATGGGGACTAAAATAATTGCTTTCGAAGTATTAATAATTTAAGACTGTTTTCACTCAATGAAAAAAAAGAAAACGTGCTGTTTGGGGATTTGCTACTTATAACTATCTTGCTGAACAGTTTCCTAGAATTGACAAGTGGTTGGTAACTTCTTCTTTTCTCACTTTAAGCAAATAAAAATGTGGAAATACTCCCATGAACAAGTACACTTAATTAAGGAAAAAAGCTAGTAGGATAGTGTTGGAGTTGGTCTTCACATTGCCAGTTCTGACACTTGATAGCAGGAAATGTCATATAAGTGGCCTCTATATGTTAAGCCTTGGAAACAAGCATCAAAGGTAAATTGATTTACACTCTCCAAGTCAGCATTATTAAGGGACCTTCTTTATTAAGAGCTGATGTGCATTAGTGTCTTCCAGAGGAATGGGAAGTTGGACAGAAATACAAATATGTTTTAAGATTTTCAGTGCAGTTTTTTGTTTTGTTTTGTTTCGAGGGATTTTTTTGGCTTTTTTGGTAGAGAGGAGAGAACACAATTATTCTTGTATTTTGAACAAGTCCCGTAACTTGTCAAAATACTTGTAGGAAATGAATTTACTCTAGATTATTTTGTCATGCAAATTTCCCTGTGTTTTCCTCTCCGTTATTAGCAAGAAAAAAAAGCCCAACATAGGAAGAGGAAATCACTCTGGATTTGCTGCTTCAAATATCAGAGAAAAAGAAGTTGCAGTGACTACCAGAACCCCTAGCGTGTCTGAGTGCATAAGGGCGTTTTCACTGCCTCAAGGTGCACGTGCACCTTGGTCTACAGGCTCACTCCTTTTTTCTTTTTCCATTTTCTTTTTTTGATGGATAGCATGGACTGGCTTGTTCTAGCAGCAAAGCGGCCTGGTTCGGATGATAGGATAACAGAGCTGTACTTATATCCCTGCTGCGTATGTGCCTCCTCCCAGGTGCTCAAGGTTGCTTGTTATATGTAGGAAGAGATCAGTGATGAGGAAGCTGCAGTGGGTGCTGTGGGCATCCTGTGAGACCCCACGGCACAGGTGCTGGAGGCGGGAGCTGCTCCTGGCTGAACTGGCTGGGTAGCGAAGCAGGAAAAGCCATCAGGGCAGCCAGTACTTGTCGTAGCAGCTCTCACCTGCGGTTCTCCTAAAACTGGCTATTTCTGAATTTCCAGAGCTGTATTTGATAGCTGTGTAATTAAACTTGTAAGCTTTGTTTCTAAAAGTGAAAGGATGAAACTGTTGGAAAATGGCTGAGTGGAGCCAGGAGCTGGAGCGCGGCTCTGAGTTGCGCTGTGAAAGCGCTCGAGAAGGCGGGAGGAGCAGGGCAGCTCGGGAGGTGTTCGCGCTCCGGAGGTCGAAGGTACAAGCCAGTTTCTTGGGTCACAAGACCAAAGTGCAAGACTTAGCCCTAAGTACCAGGCACCTAAGATAGCCGTAGCGAGGTAGAGATAAAGAACGATTATCCTGCTTACATAGATGGAGAAAATGAGACACACGCTTGTGTCCGGGCTCCCGCAGCAAATCAGCGCTCGAACGAGGATTATAGGATCTATTTTTTGACATGCAGTCCAGAGCTTCAATTAGAAAGTGTGTTATATTTCATTAAGGAGGATCACATCAATCAGTATCAATGTGTTTCCTCTTTTCCTTTCTCTGTTTAATGTGAGAAGTCACAATATTATGGAACAAAACTGTTAAACTTGGAAGTCTTTGATGGCCATATTGAAGTAATCATAATTGTCTTATAATGCTTTGAGTTTAATATGCAGAGCACATTGCATAGGAGCACTTCTTCCTTTATTCTTTTTCTCCTCTTGCTCTTTGCTGTTAGTTTTGGTTAATATATCTCGTTATGGTTCGAGGGATGTTTGTAGTGTGTGTTGTGACCGATGGATGAAGTTTTTTGCCTGCTACAGAGATGGAATTTGTAATCAAAGTTGATAGTTAGGTTTTCCAAGATGTTATCGTATTCTCAAAGGAGTTAATCTCTCCTATCTTGCTACACTCTACCTTTCAATGCGTATTTCATCTGTCCAAATTATCTGTTCTTAAATTAAGTTCATGCAAGCAGCAACAAAGCTGGAGGTTTCAGAGCTCCCTAGATGTACCAAACTGGGCACTTTCGTGATATTCCATGGGAGACATTTTCCAAAGGAAAGGATTTCTGTGCTCTTGGACAAAGCAGTGTGGCTGCATGTGGTCATCCTGTTTATTTTCAGCTTGGGCTTGTAGTTCACTTGTTTGATGATATATTTTGGTCTGTGGTATGGTTTCATAATGTGACCGTAGTCCCAAGCTGCAATTGTCTTTGCTTGTCATTCCGGCAGCAAGGCAAGTCATTGGGTTTTCAACTGCTAATTACAGTGCTGCTTTTTTTTTTCCTCAAA
Organism: Nothura maculosa; assembly: GCA_032353885.1. Lineage (NCBI taxonomy): Eukaryota > Metazoa > Chordata > Aves > Tinamiformes > Tinamidae > Nothura > Nothura maculosa. The sequence continues at coordinate 4,843,980 of JAUBOD010000031.1, read as the reverse complement.
AGTACAAGGAAAATAAAAGTCCTTCTATTGGTGATGTTGAGATACTAAATGGCATTGTTGGGTCAAAAAACATAGAGATGCACTATATCTGGACAGATACGGGCAAGAATAAAGGCAAGACAGTGGAGAGAAACAAAACCATAGTATAGAAGCAAAATAAAAATCACTTGGAGCTGCACACCTCGGAGAGAGGGATGAAACAGTCTCCCTTCGAGTGCATTGGAAAATCCAAAACTATTCTCACTGTGTTCATGCTCCTAAACAGTTGCAGAAATTCTAGATTATTTGTATAGGAATCTATTTTAATTTTTCCTTATACATTTTAAGAATATTATGATATTTTATTAAAGCTTTTCAGCAACTTTTCATTTGAATACAACATTAAAAATATCCATGGAGATCTCACCACAACAACTTACTTCCAGAAATAGTTGTGTACATTAGAGAATCCAAAACGTTTCCCTTGTAGCCATCTTTCATTACGACTTCAAATATCTCCTTTGGAGCCATTGCTTAATGTACTGGCAAAGTTTATGTTCTTTAAGTTAAGATTTGTGTAAGAAATTTTCTGGTTTAAAACAGAACTATAACCATAAACTAGGGTGATCCTGGCAGGAGAATATGAGCAGTGTTTCCTTTGACATGTCCAAATCAATGCTGGGGTTGACAGGGTTGTTTTATTTCCAGAAGTTGGTTTTGCAAGGCCCACAAGAGGGGCTCAGCTCCTTGCTCCATACTGTTCATCAGGCACTTAAGTTAGTGTTTAGGTCGAGTGCTCCAGCGATGCGGAGGGCTGCGCACAATTCCCCCTGGGAAGAGGGACTCCGCGGAGCCCGTCCTGCCATTGCAGCATTTCTGCCCGGTGTGTTTGAGGTGTTGTTCATACTTTAGTTTTAATTAATACTTTGTTGGCTGTGTTCGTTTCTACTCCACCCATAACGCCCACGAACTTCAAAGGATTCGTACCAACACAAGTATTTAGTATTTATTAGTATTTAGTATTAGCATTTTATTTATTTTGTTATTAGTGTGATTTCCTAAGGAAATAAGGATTGGGGAGGTTGTTTGTGTTTGTCTGGTTTTAAGCCCATCAACCCAATCCTCATTTCCAGAGCAATTTCTGACGGTGCTTGTCAGTTCCAGCCAAGCTCAAGAGCCTTTAGCTGCCTCAGAGTTGAGTTCCTACAAGTTCCATGAAAACTAAGAAAAGAAGCCCGGGAAGAGATCCAGCTCATGCTCCGTTGAGGGCTTTTGCTCAGCATGAGCACAGCTATCAAGACAAGACTTGATAAAGGAGACAAAGATGCCACCAATGTCCCAGTTCCCTCAAGGACCCTTGAAAAGCCAGCCCTGAGATACAAATCTGGGGATGCCCGGCTTTCCTTGGCACCTTGGGCAGTGGATGTTGAGCTGTCCTGCTCTGTGAGCCAGCAGGGCTGCTCAGGGCACCGGTGCTGTTGAGTTGGGGCCGTGCATGGAACAGCAGAGCCATTCGCCCGCGCTGGGTGTAGCCGAACGGAGCTCGTCTCGCTGAGCTCCTGCTCCAAGCGGTGACTGTGTGCTCTAAAAATGCCTCCGAATGCTAACAGCCAGATGTCAGCCTTACAACTATGCGGGCTTTGACTATTTTAATATATAAGAGTGGACAGATGGTCACTTAACACAGCATGGTAATGGAATGGGTAGAGCGGTGCTGCCACTAGCTTTTAGTTCTGTGAAATTGCAGTGTTTGGGAGCTGCAGGTGTTTGGAAGCAAGTAATTTGCAGCCAGCTCAAATTACTTAGGGTACATGACAGAGCAAATTATTTAGGTAATGAAGCTGAAAATGCAGGAAGATTAGAATATTATATAGTAAAATCGTTCCTTGTTAATTCAGTTTGTGATCAGATATTATGTTGCTTTAAATACCACATTACATGCAATACCCTTGTTTGAGTCAATGAATATGTATGAATATGTCAGTGAATATGTATGCCTCCTAATTTAATCAATATACTTGCAAACAGCAGTGGCGATGATGTCTGGCACAAATTGCATCCCCTCCGAAGCAGGTTAGCTCAATTTGTGCGTGGATCGTGTTTAGCTCAAAGCCCTTCTGCATTAGCTGCCAAGTATTGCATGCCATGCAGAGGGGAGGGCAGCTCCAGGGAAGTGAATTTGGGCAAATCTTGGAGTGGAAGAAGGGATGATTTCCTGGGACGCTACCCTGGGATGCCGGAGGTCCCAATTCCTGTCCTGACTGCAGAACGGCTTGCAGAGCTGCCTTGGGGAAACTCTGCAGCTCAACTAGTAATTTGGGATATGCTGCTTTCCCTCCAGATAGGTGAGGATAGGACACCCCGCCTGTGTAGGTTTGCAGCATTAGAGATCAGACTTGCGCACCTTAGCATCTGCCTAAGTCCATCCTTACGGAGTGGGAGTGAGCAGAGCTGGGATTCCCTGCTGTGGGTGCCGGGAGGGGGCTGCACGGGGATGTGCTCGGCGGGACAGCGCAGGTCGCTGCAGGGCAGCACCACGACGTGTTCCACAGCACCCGCTCTGTGCGCCTGCCCTTCCACAGGGGTTTGAATCCAGCAGTATGAACAGGAGGATTCGCCCAGCCTTCACTTTCCGCGGTTAGGCTGGTGATTTGGTAGCATTAGGTTCGTTCTCTGGTCAGGAAAGAGGAGGCATCTGCTCCCAAGGCTTCATCTTGCTTGTCGTTGGATGGGCTGAAACATGCTCTGCAACTGCTCGTCTGTCTGCTTCTTCCTGCCTCCTTTCACTGGAGAAGCAGACAGGAGAATTGACTTCGGCTAATTACCCAACTTGGAGATAGCTAGAGCCAGCCAGGCGAGCCTCAGCTCAAGCACAGGAATGGCACCAACTTCTGCTCAATGAGTTTTTGCCTAAAAAACTGGAGATGAACCAAGGAACCTTGCTTTATGTGACTGTACTGGGCTTTGTCCTGGCAAGAATTGATGCCCAGGGAAACAGAACTAAGAAAGGAACGATTATAAGGAGCTTGCATAGAATTGTGTTTTACAAATACAGAGTTTGGGTACTTTCTTCCTCTACTGCTCAAACTAGACAAGGAATAAAAACAGCATTTCAAGGTGTAGACATGAATAAAAAGGGAGAGGCTACCTGGAAGGGTTGGTTTGGAGAGGAGTAGTGCTAGAGACAGGCAAGGCCAGTGAAACTGCCCCAGATCCCTGGTGGGGCAGTTTCCCAGATGCCCTCCTGGAGCAGGAGGGAAGAAGGGCTTTCTCTCTGGGGGATGCCAGCAAAAGATTTGTGCTCTGTCTCGTTGTCTGGTAGGCAAGTACAGCAGGAGTTAGGGGGGGACAGACATGTCATTTAAGCATAGCAGAGCCACTGAAGAAAACTGTCTAATGGATGGAGGGAGAAGGATGGACAGTGCACCAAGTGCTGGTTTTTCAATATGACATACCTGGGCTCGTTGCTGTACCAGGCTATTTTGAGCAAGCTGGTCATCTCACACAGTTTTGCAGACATAATACGGGGATAATACAGCATTAAGGCCTCCAAAAGATGCATTTCCTGAGGGCTCCCAGGCATTCCAGGACTCATAAGAGCTCCGTATTAAATCACACATAGGGAGAGCCATGGGTGCCTAGATGTTGCTGCCCTGAGCTCACCCTGCTCGAGGTTGACACGGGCTCCCAGCGCCACTGGCCTGTGCCGCTCACCTCTTCTTCACAGGAGTCACTATTTCTGTAGCGACTTGTTCCAGTCAAGGTGCATCTCAGCGTTGACACCCATGTTTTTCCCTCTGGGAGGTTTCTTTGGGCTTTTATTCCTATCCCTTGCTGCCTTTGGCACGGGATACCCCTGCTAATACGCTGGAGCACTGTGATTCCAGGGTGTGAAAGATTCTCAGGCCTTTAATGTGGAGCTGAAGCTACATCTGTCACCTGGGTATCTGTAGCGGTTTCCAGGCAACCACAGGAGTTTATTTTTTATTCGATCCATATTTAAGAAATAATTTGTTCATGCATGAAACAGAATCAGCCTAAACACCACCCCAGGAGACAGAAATTGTAAACTGTAATTTAGTCTAATTCTAGTCTAAAGCATGAATTACAGTATTTTGTATAATCTTGGAAAATATACTCTACAAATATGTGTAAGCACAGAGTAGGTACAATTAATGTGCGCACGATAGGAAGCTCTAAGTAACTCTGGGAATGTGAGAAACCAAGTTGGAACATATTCTCGACATGTAAAAATATTTCCCACCTGTCTTGTTTGCATAAGAACAAGGTTTTAGCAAGTACATATTTGCATGTCAAAGATAAAAGTGGGGAAAATATTTTCACCCTCGTAAGAAAAATGCATAATCTCGGTACAGGCAATTTGCATTTAGTACGTGTAAAGTATCCAAGTCCTTTCATGCCGTATGGAAAGTGTATGAACTCGCGACAGCGATTCCATGTCAATGAGTCGATTTGCGGCAGCAGCCGCGTAGAGCAGTAATTGATCTGATGTCTCTCCATGCATTAATTTATAACACAATTGGTCGTGGCAATCCCAAGCAATTTATGCTTCTGAGTTTCAGCCCACTGTGCCGCATCTCTAAAGTGAAATGTTAAGTTGAAGCATTCAGTGCTGTGCACTAATTGAGTCTAAGTGCCTTGAAGATTTATTAAATTCTAGGAAATCTGGGTTTCTAAAGTTATACCTAATTTGGTGCCACTATTCATATATACAAGGATCCACAAATCCTGCCGTAGCTAGAACCTGTTTCTGTGTAGTTTCTGTTTTGTTATAACAATAATGCACCCTGGAAAATGCATTGGGGACTAATTATTGCACCTTTTAGACTATTAGTAACCTAGCTGCGGGGCATCACTTTGAAGGGATGTTACATTCCTCCCAAAACAGTCTGCAGATGCCCTGTTGCTTAAGAAACAAGGACTGCATAGACAGGCTTCATGGGTGATTTAACTAATACGCTGAAGATTGTAGATAAACAAGATCCAATTATATCATTCCTATTCATAATAAGGCAGTAATTATGTGTATAAAAGTGAAATGTAAAAATACATTGCCGTGTAGCTGTTCAGATGAGTCTTGTTGAAGGAGCTGGGGTAGGCTGGTGATTCATTCTAGCAGAGTATCCCCGTGTATTCTAGTGAGTGTTTATTGAAAAGGCAGAGTTGGGAATTGATGAATCTATTCCTGAATCTGTCTACAAGATTTCTGTGTGAATTTGAACTTTAGGTTACGTAAGTTTTGAATTTCTGGGAATTTCCATCTGTTCTTCAATTTCTTAATGTAAAGTGGGGCTCACACTGCCTTTCCTGCTCTGAAGCTTTGTTCGTAAACAAGTGCTGTACTTGGATGCTGTGGTAATAATTAATGCAGTAGTGCATTAATAAAGAAACATACACTTTATTTTCCCTTTTATGATTTCACTTCCCACTCTATTATGTTAAATGTGTTAGCTGAGAGCAAAGTGAAATTAAAACGCCTTTTGGAGGACTGCAGAAAGAAGTATTTGCTCCCCTAAGTGTCCTAAAGTGACCCTTTAATTTGAGCCTGCCGCTCTGTGGCTGCTGGGCGTGGGTGGGATTAAACGTGAGGAATGGGGAGCTCGGCCCATGGAGCTGGGGCCCTCCTGGGCGCGGGGCCCTCCTGGGCGCCGGCGCTTTGAGAACTGCTCCTACGAGGGTGGGCCAAGCGGCAGCGCTGCCGTTGAGCTGCCACGTGCTGCTCCCCTCAGCAGAGCCTTTAGGTTCCTGGGGGCAACTGGGAATTGTCCAGGACTGCTGCGCTCACTGCATTTGATGGGATCCGGAGAGTGCTTTCCAGGTGTATTTTTGCACAGTCACGTCAAGTTTCCTGATCTTGCAGTGTTGCCTGATCCTAGACTCTGGTGTTGTGCTACAGGAAAACTAAGCACACAGTAATGCAGGGAGATACAACCAAGGCTACACTAATGCTTTGTAGGAAGACATTAATACAATTTTATGTGTTGTCACAATCCGAGCAGCCATAAACTTGATGAAATAAAGGCTCTCTGAGGCAATCGGGCATCTTGTGAATGGATTTAAGTCCCTTGCAGGAGATTAGCTGAACTTCTGCTTGTGAATGAGTCACTCATAAGAGACCCAGAAACAGTCATGCTTGTCCTTCTGCCTAGAGTACCCATAGGGAAGGAAGACGAGTGTAAGAAAATTGCTGTGTTTTCTTGGACTTTTTTTGTTGTTGTTATCTATCTCATACATAGAGTCACTCTTTGTGTGAAGTATATGCAGATATACACATGGGTACATGCAAAATACGGCCTGCTGGGCTTTGGTATGGCAGAGCCTCAGCGTGGTGCTGTGTGAGAGGGGACCTTGCTAGCAAGATGCCTGCAGCCGCGTAGGTGACGTGGCTGAAGTGTTCCTGGCACGTGGCAGCCTTCAGGTGCAGGGCCAGTGCCTGCAGAGAGACTTGTAGAGGGCTCTGCCATACATAAGCTGGATTAAAGAGGAGCATGTTATATACCTGTGGAGTTTAGGTTAAAAAACAAACAAACAGTGCTCTCATGGTTCCTATCTCTATGGCATTTTCCAGAATCTGTTCTCTCCTTTGCTTTTTGCAAGCTGAATACAGTACAGCTGTGTTTTCTCCATCATTCACTCTGTGGGATTTAATGCACAAATATGTACTGATAATTTGCTTACAATTTAGGTATGCGAAACTTGGATTTCCTATGTAAGATAGTATTTACGTCGCGTTCATCCTGGCCTGTGCCATGGACTGGAGGGAATGTTTCTGTTTAAGATGTTGCATTTGGCTAGCTTGCATTTTTAGCCAGGGCAAACTTTAAAAATGGCCCTTTATAAAATCACAGGTGTAAGTTTGGAAGAAACCTTTTTGGCATCTTTTAAGCTCTTTGGCCAAAATCGAAACTCTCCTTTTTGGCTTTGAAATGCTGATTCTAGCTTTCTTGTGGGTTCTTAAACACCTTCTCCAATGACCCATTTTAATAACCCAAAAGCTATTATATAACGAGCAGCCATAATTTAGTCCAAAGCTCTAGGGGACCCTCGGAGTTCAGCAATGAATAGTTAATGCAGTATAATGTTTAGCAGGTTATTAGTTTTCACTGTACAAATGCTGATCAGGGAATGCTTTTATAAGGTGTTTAAAAGAAAATGTAATTAACTGGTTGTGTGCTTCTGTTGCAGCTCAAATTGAAATTATTCCATGCAAGATCTGTGGAGACAAATCATCAGGAATCCATTATGGTGTCATTACGTGTGAAGGCTGCAAGGTAAGCGTCTCAAAAATTAAGTCCTAAAGCGTCCACATTTGGCCTTCCGATACTCGTTATTTGCCTTCATTTTTTAAAAAGCAAATATTGCAGGGAAGTGAAATGTCGATTATGAAATCAGTTGGCAATTCTGAAGTACTATTTTTATTTGGCTTTGGAATAGAGCATTTTTGGGACTGATCTCACCAACCCCAAACTTTTAGGACAGGCGTTAAACGTCGTAGGGCTTACAGCAGCGCTCTGTGTGGCCTGTCTCACTATGAATGAGCAGAAGAAGAGCAGAAACCACTTGCAGCAAGTCCCAAAGGCTCTGCTCTGTGGATTCACTTGAGAGGGAATCTACAGCTTTCTTCCTTCTCCTGCATTTTTTGGTTTTGTAAATTGCCAAGAAGCAAGTGTTAAGGTGAGACTACTCAGAGACATTTTCACTTACAAACTGCTGCGGTTGCACATGGATTTTACTTAGAAGATATAGAAGGTAAAGCAGTAGCTGCAGAAGATGTTGTTGCACAAACAGGACATTATTGGTGTAAAAGCTGCTTAAGCCTTCCTGTGAGTAGTGCCTCTTCCTTGCGCTGTCTCGTGCTGCTCTGGGAAGTTCAGACTCTTATTCTTTTTTTCTGGATTGGTACCCTCACTCTGATGTGCCAGGATTACAGTACAAATATTAATGTTTTGTTTAGTTCCTCTCTCACCACAGAGAGTTAAAACAGACAATGCTAGCACTAGCCCAGGGTGTGCTCGGAAGCTAATCACTCCTTTTTATCACCAGCACAGAATTACCGCTCTAGCTTGGGAGTGACACAGTGTGCACATCTGTGCTGTACTTGTTGCTTTCCTCACAGAAGGACATGTTGCAATTCAGTGCTGATAGCTTCTCTGCTACTGATCTACACTTTGGAGTGGAAAAAAAATGTTTTTATTTTTGGTTTTAGTCTGTTCTCTTGACATGCGTGATACTGCCTTCCATCTTCAAAAAATAACTTTTTGGCCTTCATATTCTCAAGATTTCTTTGGTGTTTTTTTGAAGAGGATTTATGCATTTTCCTTCTCACATCTTCTCAGTCTCATGGTACAAAAGAAGCAGAAGTGTTAAAATGAACCAGGACTGCCCCTGCTGACCGTTGTGCCCCTGCTGTTGCTATGGGAAATGCAAGAAGTCCCGATGATAAAGTGGTGGTTGTGCGCAGATTTATGCAGTAGCTGAAGAACACTTATTGACCTTCCTTGTTGTAAACCACTAACAATCCTGCTGTACAATTCTACCTTATCAGAGAATAGCAATTTATATGTAAGGTCTGGGACCTATTTAATGCTTAAACAGTGTGTACCCCGTGTACCTGAAAGGCTGCCTTAGGTCTGTGACGAAGCCCCTTGTCAAGAGGCTGAGGCTGGGGCAGTGCCAAAGCTCGTCTCTGTAGAAGACAGCGCTTTCTTCACACGCTTGCTGCAGAGCAGAACACACTGCCAAAGCAAAGGAACGCTGCCAGCTCTATTATCTTTTACTTCATCTTCCTGCATTTCTTCTAACTTGCAGGCTCCAAGTCTGATATATGAGAGAAGAGCCCCCAATAAAAGCAGTAGAATAGCTACGTAAAGAAGGAAATAACAGGAGTGAACCGTATTCACAGTCACATCAGTTAATTCATAGCTGGGTAGGTACTTGTTACTGCAGGAATGAGACAGAAATATTCATTGAG
>JAUBOD010000031.1:4797967-4828160 GCA_032353885.1 Nothura maculosa | reverse complement strand
TAATAAATTTATATGTATGATTTCAATGCCTGAGAGATCTGTGTGCCAACTTCAGTGGGTATGTAAGAGACAGTCTTCTAGGTAAAGAAATAGAGAGCTAAGGAATTAAGCTAAAACAATAACTCTAAAATCTAGCCTAGATAGGATGGTAAAACTGTCTTTCAAAGAGCAGATGCTGGAGTTGAGTTACACCTGTGTAAATGTCTGATGTGATTTTTAGATCTGCTCATCTTGCCTTTTTTAGCTTTTATGTTGTGTCCTTCACTGTAATATTTAAAGACCCAAGACAATTACAACGCAGAAGCGGTCTATAGAAATGAAATGTACTGTGTGTGTCTGTATTTCAGCTGTAAAGTTTGGCCGAATGTCAAAAAAGCAGAGGGACAGCTTGTATGCGGAGGTGCAGAAGCATCGAATGCAGCAGCAGCAGCGCGACCACCAGCAGCAGCCAGGAGAGGCAGAACCGCTCACACCAACATACAATATCACCACCAATGGGTTAACAGAGCTCCACGACGACCTCAGTAATTACATTGATGGGCATACCCCTGAAGGTAGCAAAGCAGACTCTGCAGTTAGCAGCTTCTACTTAGACATACAGCCTTCTCCAGATCAGTCGGGTCTTGATATTAATGGAATCAAACCAGAACCAATATGTGACTACACAACAGCATCGGGCTTCTTCCCTTATTGTTCTTTTACAAATGGGGAGACCTCTCCAACTGTGTCCATGGCAGAATTAGGTAATGAGAGAGAAAAGCTTCCATTCTAACTGTCTTAATAGTACCCTTTGGATTAAATTGACACATGCAGGCAGGCCATAGCAAGAACGTTGTGTCAGTTGAGCTGTGAGCATGTCCAGGCATGCAAAGTGCATGGTCCCCTAATGGTGGCACGTGGGGAACACCTTACGGAACTGAGCAAAAAGTCCCAGGAGTTCGCGGTTAATCAGATCTAATAGAATTGCCCTTGTGTGAAATCTTCCTACTAGAACCCTCTGAATACTCATTAACGAGCTAATTTTAAGCATTGAGCAAGCATGCAGAGTACTTCACTTGCAGATTATTTTTGAATGTTGTATCATTTTTTTTCATTAGCTATATTCTGTTTTATAACACAAAATTATGAAACCAATTTTCTTCTGCTCTTTACCTGTGCCTGGGAAAATGGAAACCAAAACGCCAGTCTCATTTGGGGGTGGGTCTCCTCTGCCCTGCTTGAGGAGGAGTATCTTGTCCCAGATGCTTTGAATGTAGCAAGGTCTTATAAATTCCCTGAGATGGTGATAGTGCCAGTAGGCAGCACGCCTGAGTTTGCACTGTTTCTTGAATGATCATACGTGGGCTGAAGTCCACAGGAAAGACCTTGACAACATCCATGGCTTGAGTTAGAGCACCCTGTGTGAACCATGTGTGAGCAACCTGGAACAGGACACTAAAAAAGTGACTTTTAGATTCTGCTGCTTATTAAGCGGTCAGGGTTTGGCTTGCTTAGATGGATTTTTGCTAATTTTCCATTATGAAAACAACCTAAAAATAGTTTGAAAAATCAGATATTCAAAGTTATTTTTTTTTAAATTAGAGGCTAATATGTGATATGAATTTTGACTGGTTTTAGTTTATGCTCTTTCAACAGATTTTGCAGAGAGGGGAAAAAAAGGCTTCCTTTTTTAATGTCTTGGTGTTGCAAAATGCAGTTCTCTGCAATTGAATTTGTTGTGACAACCAAAATATGGTTGAACTCTGGCTTGAATTCAAGTAACTTCAGTTACAGATGAGTAGAAATGAGAAGAAAAAATGAGGATAAATGCTCTGCTAGAAACTTTGTCTCGATCAAATGGTGGTTAATGTTTCTACGGGAGCTATTAATAGATTAAACTCTCGGCAAAAAAGAAGAGCCTTTTTACTTTCTAGGCCAGGTGTTGAGTTTGGAACACTGGCATAAAGTAAGTTTATCATATTACTTACCTTTATTTACATAGTTCTTGCCTTAAAACCCTCTGGAACGTGTGCTGGGTGCCCAGCAGTGCCATTGCCAAACAATGTTTGAAGAATGTTTGTCTTCCAGACGGAGGTTCCAATTTAGGAGGTGTGGTTGCTCAATGAAAGTATTTAGGTGTGTGCTTAAGTAGGGGCCAGCGCTGAGGCCTGGCTTGGCCAATGCCTTGCTCATACTTCACCTTCTGCAGCCTCCAAGGGCACGGGCCTGAGGCTGTCAGGTGCTGCTAGGGAGAGCAGAAGTTGCTTTGAAATACCTGCTTGTAAACAAGCTGTTCAGGAATATGTGAAAGCTGCAGTGACAACAAAAATGCGAACTGCTTTGTGCCCAACATTGCTGGTTGTTTGGTGGCTCCTATCATCTGATCTTGCTGAAGTATCCTGTATCTTGGATGTGTTTTGGGTGTAATCTCAAATCAAGTGCTGAATGCAGTGGCTGCAATAGGGAGCAGCTGGATGGGTCCAGCAGGTCACATTGTCAAGAGCTGCTTTTGGTTGTGTTTGAGAGATTTGGAGATTTCCCAGGGGACCCGACTGGGCTCCTGCAGACTGCCCTGTGGTGTTAGTGGTGAGCAGGAATGCTCCCGCTGGGCCAAGAATCCCTATCTTCAGGTGATAGTCATAAATATCTGGATTCTCTAATGAGTATATTTTTGTAATACTTTTAAAATCATATGACAGTGGGTTTTTTTCTACCCTCAGGGGAGCGTATGTGTGATGGTGTCAAGCTCGGTAGAGCGCTGTGTAGGTTCTCACTGTCTGCAGCTCTTTAGGAGGGAGCGTCTGTTGTACCAAATGCAAACGAATCTCTTGGAGCTGCTGGCAGCGCTGAGCGCTGTGTTGGCTGCCCACGAAACGCTCGTGTGCGTTCGGCCGGGCGCCTCTGCCCTTCCTGCACCCTGCCTTGCAGGGCCGTCGCCTCGCACACCGGTCGTTTTTCTATGGCTCCCATTAGCAACTTAATTCTCTGTCCAGGTTTGAAAGCTGACTTTAGCTGACTGAAAACTGAAATTGCTGAGTTTGCAGGAGGTGGCACCTCCCCTTGGTTTCCCTTCGTTTTGCAAGCTTTCCCGTCGCAGCTGCTTTCTTCGGTACCCCTTTGATGTGAGAAAGAAGCTTGTCCCAAATTTAAGTTTATTTGTTCAGAGAAAAAAAATAAAAGAATTTCACGCAAGGAGCACCCAAGCAAGTGAAACGCCTCTGCTTTGTGGGCCTGTGTGAGTCCAGGGAGGGAGGCTGCTGCGGAGGCAGCGCGAGCGGGGAGGCCGTGCGCGGGTGCAGGCTGCCCTCTAACGGGGCGGCCCCGCAGGCAGCGGCGCCCGCCCGGCCTCCCCTCGCGCCGCTGCCCTGCACCATCGCCTGCCTTCCCTGTGCGGAGGCAGAATCCAGGGAGAGCGGGAATTAGAGCGTCTTTCTAGCAGCCAACTCGCCCCGCCGACACACACACAAAAATTGCAACTGCAGCGTGGTAGTTTTATCACGTCTACAGGTATAGCTTTGCTTAGGATATACGTGTGTGTATGTCTGTGTGTGTATTTTATATATATATATATATATGTATTTATGTGTATTTAAAAATATCCACTTTTTGGTCTTTCTCTTAGAACATCTTGCACAGAATATTTCAAAGTCACACATGGAAACTTGCCAATACTTGAGAGAGGAGCTACAGCAGATAACATGGCAGACTTTTCTGCAGGAAGAAATTGAGAACTACCAGAACAAGGTATAAAAGCGTGTCAAAGAAGAGCAGCGTTTTTTAAAAGGAGAGAAAAAAAAATATGGTTTCAGTGTGAGCACAGGTGGCCTGTTCTGTCCTTGTTTGCTTGAAATCTGATGACCTGGTATTAAATAGTCTAGTATAGCACTGTATTTCTAATCCAACTGTCTCTGACATGGATTCCCCAAATCCTGATTTAAATAAACTTGTAAAATTTTAAGTAAAGAAAGTTTTTCCTACTGTTTCATTTTTGTATTTGTAGTCTGCAGGGTTGAAAAAATCTCCCTGTATGGGAAACTGATCTCATTAGTCAGCTAGTGAAATCTGGAAGTGTATGATAAGCATTTAATCTTTATTTTTTTAATGAAACTGGGAAATGTGGCATTGTTCTTTATTATACTGAGAAATTTATAGTTTACTGAGATCAAAGACTCTTTACAAGTATATTTGCAGTTGAAGTCTGTTGCTACTTCTAATAATACTTAAAATAATCTTGAAAATACATGGCCAATAAGAACGTATTTTTTTAGTCTTTAGGTAGTTTCACTCCGAATTATTAATAAGCATATAAAAATTACTAATTATATTCCTTACTTATGATATTTACAAGCTAATGGTTGTATCCATATATCTTTATATGTATCCTTATAAAGACCTGCCTGCTACATAATTTACATTGAGCAGGAAATGCAGAAGTTGACACAAAACGTGCTTATGCTTTGAGAAGTTGGCTCTGCTCATGTATTTGCTTTGAGGAACAAGTATACTTGGACATTTTTTGGTTCATGATACAAAATATCCCAACCCTGATCTCCTTGATGCCACCAAAGAAATCTTGAAGGTTTGCGTTTTCAGTCATCCACAGGAGTTTTTGGTTTTAAGGTTAATTCCCTCTGTCTTATTAGCAGACAAGTATGTAGGCAAGTGTGCAGGAGAAACTTTGCTCGGTTTTGCTTTTCAGCTAAGTTTTACTTTAGCAGAAAGGGCTTTCTAACCTTGATTAGTAACTTTTTTTTTTTTTCTCTCAAACAGCAAAGGGAGGTAATGTGGCAGTTATGTGCAGTCAAAATAACAGAAGCTATACAGTATGTAGTGGAATTTGCCAAACGCATTGATGGCTTTATGGAACTGTGTCAAAACGATCAAATTGTGCTTTTAAAAGCAGGTATGTTGGTGTATTTTAAGCTTTGTTTCTGTTACTTTTGACTGAAAAAAGTGCATACAGTGCATACATTGTCCAACCTATATATGTTGGACAATGATCTGTTAAAATATTCTGAGAGGAAAAAAATTGTGCTTTGTGTGAAGTAATATGCTTATTTTAGTATTCTGGGTAGAAGAGTTTGAATCTGAATTACATTTTCATTTTGAACAATGGGAGCAATGACTGCGTAAAGAGCCTTGAAATTTTGGATTTGTAATAGCAAATAACTTCTTAAGATAAAAATCTAGATGATTCTCTGTAACATGTTGTAGCATTAATGCAGTTTACTGGGCATAGGCCTATGAATTTCATTCTGATGAATTGTTTGACTTCAGAGAACAGACTAACAGGTAATTTTTATTTATTAGCATTAACAGTTACTTTTGCAAATAACCGTAAAAGGGGTCTTTGGGAATTATATTAATTCTGCTTGCAAATCAAACACACAAATCCTACTACTTACTTGATCTGTACTGAATTGAGAGCATAGGACATTTATAAATCCTCACTGGCCCTTTGCAATTGAAATCTCCACTTAAACAATCCAACTTACATTGTTTCTGGTTTAGGATCTTTAGAGGTTGTATTCATCAGAATGTGCCGTGCCTTTGACTCCCAGAACAACACAGTCTACTTTGATGGCAAGTATGCTAGCCCAGAGGTTTTCAAGTCCCTAGGTAAGAAATTTCAAGTGTTGCATTTAAAACAAAAGAACAAAAATAATAATATGTAAAAGCTAGAGCCCAGCTGCTTTAAAAATGTCTATGACATTACTACAAAAAAATGAGTTTTTATTAAACTACACTTCATTATCTTGAGATATTTGCTTATTTTTGCTTATTTGAAAAGGATGCGTTTAGTTGTGTTTAGGGTTTGGTATTTGGTAACCCATTTTGGAGGGCATTGAAAAATGGCACTGAGAATATGGCAGTGAAGAATTCTGTACAATGACTGAGGCGTTCCCTGCCTTTTTAAAACACTGTGAAGTATAAATCCAGAGTGCAAATAATTGAGTGCAGTATCAGCTGTGGGCTTCTACCCAGCTTTTAATGAAACATAGTCTCATCTTTTTCCAGACACAGAAATTTAAGTTGTGTTTGGGGCTGAGAGCTGCGGAGCAGAGCCCTGTTCCAACACATGTTGTGGTTCCCTCCAAAGCAGGGCTCTGCTTTGGCAAACTGGGAGGAGCAGGTGAAGCAGCAGTAGCAGCCTCATTTACACATGGATGACCCAGAGCCTGGACAAGAATATGAAAGGAGACACAGAGCTCTTTATGCACACAAAAAGTTTTCAGAGCTTGCTCCTGCATGGACCTTGTGTGCCTGCCTCTCTCCTCCCTCTTCTGTGTGCTCAGTACTCTTAAAAAACAGAATTTTGCCAGCACACATTTCAAACAGCCTGTCTGCAGTGGCAAGAGAAAGTTTCATTTAGAAAAACCACAAAGCTAAACCGAGGCTGAGTGTATCCTAGCCAAGTCATATAAAGATCAAATCTGCATAAAGTGTTTAGAAATTTGAGGGGAAAAAAAATAAATTGTATTTCTGTGGAGGAGTTCAGAATTTGAAAATGCTTTTTTATTCACATTTATCTCAAATGAATAGAATCTGGGAAAAATAGTGTCTACAATTTTTTTTTTAAAAAAAAGGCTGTTAGGGTGTGGAAACTGGGAACTTGTGGGAGTGGGGTAATAGCCTCTACTATGTGTGAGGTCTCTCTGCCATTACTGCATGATCCTTTAAGGAGAAGAGTATTCACCTACAGCCTTCTCTCACCTCCTTGAGAATATATAAATTATTCAGTAGCTTGAAGCAGAAGCAATTTTAAATCATTTGGCATGTGCCTTCTCTCTGCAGGTTGTGAAGACTTCATCAGTTTTGTGTTTGAATTTGGAAAAAGTTTATGTTCTATGCACCTGACAGAAGATGAGATAGCTTTGTTTTCTGCATTTGTTTTAATGTCTGCAGGTAAGAGATTAAGTATTGTTCTAAGTTTATTTGATAGAGTTTATTTTTACTTTGAAGCCTTTTCAGTGACAATACTGTCAATGTGAAATGTTGAGTGCTCCCTTTCAAAGCACTATTTTAATTTTATTTTAATCTATTACAATGGGAATTTGGAGATAAATCTGCTGAAAATATAAATCTGAATCTTAATTCTCCATTTTCCATGTTTTTCTCCTTGCTGAGGGCATTGCTGCTTTATAAAAGTTGCAGTGCGTGTGAATGAGGCCACTAGGCTAAGACAGGCAGGCGAAGGCAACCACTGCATTTACAGGCAGCTTCAGCTATGTGAGTCTTGCAGCTGCAGCAGAGCGTCGCCAGAACGGGACAGCAGGGCAGGAGTGCAGAAAGCCAGGGTGCCCGTGGCGTGCTGCTCAGGGGAGCACTTGGAGCACAGGGGATGTATTTCCTCGTGCACTGGGGTGGACGTATGCAGTACTAGTGGTGGTCGCTCTGTTTGTATTTAGACCGTTCATGGCTTCAGGAGAAGGTAAAAATTGAGAAACTCCAGCAGAAGATCAAACTAGCACTTCAGCATGTCCTGCAGAAGAACCACCGAGAAGACGGAATTCTAACAAAGGTGAGAAGCCCGGCGAGCCACGGCACAGGGTGCTAAGGCACACTCCTACAGTATCCTAATGTTGCTAATTTATGATATATAATCTCAGAATTCTTCAAAATCTAGCTGCCTAGATTAAATCAGTTGCTAAAAATGAGGAGTGAAAAGATGATAAAAAGACATGAGTGACAGTGGTTTGAAAAGAAGAATTTTAATATTGAATTTCATGAGCCATCAAAGCTTTTGTCCATTTTTTCCTGCTGTGCACTGTTTCTACCACAGAGAATACTATTTCAGTTCTACAACATGCATGTCTTAATCCTCATGAAATATCTCCCTGCCTGACAGTTAAATTGAGATAACGTGCAATATCTTAGCTAACCACGGTTTTAAGTATTCTGTGAGAAGTTTCCCCCACAGCTTTTTTCTCAGCAGTTCTTCCAAATATTGGTGGCCAGGGAAGAAGAAGGAGCTGCTGCATACTATTATGCTAATCAGATAAGCAAAAGCAGTGTGATGGTAAAAGAAAATCTGCAGTGAGGGACCGGGAGAGGAGAGGTACTTCCTTACAGATGTAGTTTATTTTATACCTATCCACAGCTGGAAAGTTAATGCCTATTTTCACACTACAGAAGTTAATTGCAGCAGAAACAGAATGGTACAGCCTAATACAAAAGGCTTTTCGGATTGTTCTCATTTCAACTCTTAGCTCATGTAATTCTTTCCCAAGCACCTAGTTTGAATACCTTTGTTGGAAGAGGAGGTTTCTGACATGTACGACGTACAAATACATAGTCAGAAATTTCCGTGAGTATCTTAGTAGTAGTAGTTTTAGACGTATGCATTTTTCAGGCATGTTCCTTGAGAAAAAAAATCACTGTTCTTCTTTATTTGTCATAAATCAAAATAGCATGATCTGTTGCATTTCTACTTCCCTCCATAATATCCACATTGGATTTAAAAATAGTCAGGAATGCGCTCTCAGGAAGACTCTTTTCCACGAAAATTGCTAAATGGTTTGAAAGAGGATGCAGTCATGAAATAGGATATCAGTTTAGTGCTTGTGGTATTACTTAATTGATAGGGTAATTAAGAAATCCTAAGGATTCATATTTCTAAGCTCTTAAATTCTTTCACAAATAGCAATAATACAATATCTAATATCTTATATATTTTTTTAATCTCATGTATTAATTATTAAGCATCTGCAGTACCACTGGCAGGTAAACACCAGAAGTGAACTAAAAGTTTTAAAGAGATCTTTAATCCTAGAAATAGGATTGGGAGGCCTGGTTTCATATATCACCTTATGACTTGTGTTCGTTTTTTTGCAGTTAATATGCAAAGTGTCTACTTTAAGAGCACTGTGTGGACGACATACAGAAAAGCTTATGGCATTTAAAGCAATATACCCAGACATTGTACGACTTCATTTTCCTCCACTTTACAAGGAGTTGTTCACTTCAGAATTTGAGCCAGCGATGCAAATTGATGGGTAAACGTATCATCTTAAGCACTTCTAGAATGTCTGAAGTACAAACATTAAAACTAAAGAAAGGAAAAGGAAAAAAAAAAAAAAAAGAAAGAAAACCAAGACACTTTATATGGCCCTGCACAGACCTAGGGAGCCAACACACTGCACATCTCTTGGCGGTCGGGGTCAGGCGAAGGATGGGAAACAATGAAACTAAGTTGAACTTGTTTTTCTCATGCATATGATTTCCATTATGCCTACAAATATGGACCCTTTTTCTGTCTCAGCTTCTCAATCCTTCACCTCTGTTTACACAGACTGAGGGTACTAATGTCAGAAGGTTGTTTTCTCTCGTAGTTCACTGCCCAGACTTTTGACAGAACAATCAATTTGTTGATCAGAACAGAGAGTCCTGCTCGTAGTCAGTGATTGGTGTGCATTGCAGAGAGTTCAGCATCAGTTTGCACAACTTGCTCATTGTTTCATGAAGGACAATTTTTTTCACCTACCACTGTTTGCCAGTAGACAGAATGGCATGAAAAGGGTCCATAGCAATAGCAACAATAGCATTATAATATATTACAGGGTAAATGGGCATGAAGACTATATATAGCAAAAGAGATATTGTTTATATATTGTTTTAATTAATATAAAATGTAGTTAACTGGTATAGCTTTTCTTGTTGAATTGATAAGGCACTTTCATTTTGCACCTTTTTCTTTAAATTAAATGCTAGCGTGTTCATTGTTGTGTTGCATGTGCACCAGAAATTCAAGTTTAACTGAAAAAGGTTTGGCAGGTACTGGTACATTGGGAGGTATTTATGCTGCTGTTTTCCATGTTACTTTTAGAGAGGCTGGTCATATCCTGAAAAGTTTGTTGTTGTTGGGGTGTTGGATTCTTTTTAACAGTGAAAACAAATGAAATTTTTCTAAAGTAAATTTCACTTCTCAGCTGTTACTTTAAAAGGTACTTTTATTTTCTAATCTTTCAAACCTGGATCTGTAAAATTACAAGCCTAAATCTACATTTAGGCACACAAATATAAAAGTTTCATTTTCAAAGATTCTGAGCTTCCAGGGTCGAGGTTTAGCTAAGCAACCACAGATCACTTACAGATAGAAACATACAGCATCTTTGAAAATCAAGCTATTAATAAAGTGTATTTCTCCCGACATAAATCCAGGTTTGAAGTTACTGACTCAAGTCTGTATCTACAACAAAAGTATGTGAGTATGATATGTATGTGGAAAATTAATTTTTGCACATAATATTGCATACTTTTATGCTCCATATCGTAAACAATATCTGCAGCCCCCAAACTATTCTATCAAAATTCAAAGGATGTTCATCTTTAACTTCAATGAGATCAGGTACTGACCCATTTTCCAAAATCTAGCAGTTCAATTTAGGATACCTAGTAGAATAGTGATAGAAATAGTAAAAGATAAAAAATAGTAATAGCAAATGCACTTTAAAGTCTTATAGATTAAGATAGACTAACAGAGTAAAGGCACAGTGTTGCTAAAGATGTTTTCTATTCTAAGGCCTGGAAATCATTAGTATCATAAATCTGCATTCTCTAATACCCAAATTGTCATTTGTGCATTGCATAAATGGCCGATAAACTGGATCTTGCAATCTTTATTATTACAAATTACCATTCCTTTGAGGAAAAGCACAGTGTCCGGGTAAATCTGGCAAGATTTAGAAATTAAACCCAGTTCTGAAGGGAGCAGATCCACAGTAAATTACATCTGAAAATAAACTGGAGCTCTTGGAGCCAGAGGTGCATAACCTCTCTGGATGAGATGAGGAAACACAAGCAGCAGCTGCCTTGTTGGCCAGTACAAACATGGTTTCTGATGAGGCACATAAGAAAAAGCAAAGAGCTTAGAAAAGAGAAAGAAAAAGTAGGATGTGCTCCTCTCCTTTAATTTCCAGAGAGGAAGAATTTCTATCAGATTCTGTAGTGACTGAGATGCACTCAAGTGAACAGAAGCAATCAGAAGTCTGCTTTAAGGGGGAACTAGGACAGTAGATTATTATGCCCAAATACAGTGATTCTGTGGTTTGAACGTGCCTCATTTGGGGTCAAATAGAGACAGTTACCTGTGACACCTGCTAAAAGCTTTGTAAGCTGCCTCTGAGAGCAGCTCTGTGTCTTGGCTGATCCCGCCCAGCCGAAGTGGTCGGAGCGGCAAGGAGAGCTCCCCGTGGGGCTGGGGCGCAGGGAGGCCCGGCCGGGAGCAGCCGCCCCGGCCCGCGGCCCTGTCGCACCAGGGAGCCTGCCCAGAGCCCTTGTTTACCGAATGGAGCAACTGGACGATACGGTACTTCTAATGCTGAATTCTTGTTTATAAAACAACCTTTTTAACTAACAAATCTTTTCTGAATGTGACCAGCCTTAGGTGCTAGTCCTGTAAAGATCAACTAAACTTAATCTCAGTGTCAACTAATGAATAATGAGGTAAGATTTATACTTTTGAGTGTGCGACACAACTACTCATGACCGTAAGTAGATTACCTGGCAAAATGTTTGGGGATTAATTTTCAGTCATGTCCCTTTCTTTTTCCTGATGAGTATTAGTACTTTATTAGGCCTCTAGGTGCCACTGGATTTGTTTGGCATCTACTTCACAGTGTTTTCACCTTAAGTTCTTGAAAACACAAGAATTTGGAACATTGCTAATAAAATGCATAACCAGAAGGAGGTTCCAGATAGAGTCTTAGCTGAAGCCCGTTGTGTCTGAAACGAGCTCACAACATGAGCCCCCGGCTGGGGATGCTGAGCTGCCACCAGCGTGTGCAGGCCTGCGAGCCCGCTTGGCTGCAGAGCGCTCCTTCTCCTCCTCCTCTTGCACTCCCTTGAGAGGAAAAGGGGAATACAGAGGTGGCAAGGGCACCGGGAAGACCCACGTTGCCAAGGAGGTGGTTGTGAAAGGGGCCATGGGCTAGTGGTCCAGGCAGGAGCCGTCGGGAGCGGGCGCCCACAGGCTCGTCACCTGGAAACACCTGGTGTCGGTGGATCTTCACACAGACACTTTCAGCACCCACCCAGGTCAAAAGAGCGAAAAAATGTGAGAATAGCTGAAGGAAAAGTAGTAAGATCCTGCCTTTGAATGAGCTGTTCCTTAAAACATGCCAACAGATTTTCATAGGCTTTTGCATTTGTGCATAGAGATGCTTTTCTAGGGAAGAGATACTATCGTACTGTGCTGCAAGCCCCTAACCTACTTTAGCATCTCCACCAGTGTTCAGCTCTTTTAAAAACATGGGATTAGTTGAAATGGGAGACTGGTTTTAAGTTTGGTTGTTCTTTATTAAAGCTTATCTATCTTTGTGTGGATACCAAGATAGCCGTGCGCGTGCGTGTACCTGTGTGCAAGTCCATGTGTGTGAGAGTATGTGTGTGTGCACAGCTGGAGAGGTGCGTGGCTGCGTGTGAGTGGCTGCTTCTAGGCTGTTAAGTGTCAATGGAGTAAAGAAAATGTATTCAAAATACGTAAGGCAAAAATAGAAGGTGGAAAAAAGATTTATTCTATACAAAGCCTTGTCTGGACCACTTTAGAGAGACTTCTATTTTTTTAACCCTTCTATAAATATTTGATGGCACTTGAAATATTCCTGCAATAAAATGTGATTTGTGTAAACATTAAAAAAAAAAAAGATTTTGTAATGTGAAACAATGAAAGAAAGTAATGTAATTTTTCTAAAAAACAAAAAAAAACACAAACGAACGAACTTTGTATTATTTTCTTGATGGAATTTGTCTATTTGTCTTTGGAAAACTTTTTATTTCATTGAATGTGCCATAGTAGAGGTGTGTTTTTCTTTTTCTTTCTTTTTTGTTTTTTACATTTTAGATTAAAGGAATAGCTGTGTTACGACATTCCAAAATGCAAGATGACATAGCAGTCATGATTAAAAGGATTGATCAGTAAGCTTCAATCATTGTTGCTTTTTTTGCACATGTTCTTCATTCCTCTACAGTGCAATATGTACATAGAGCACTTGCGGGTGTAACCTTGATCCCTCAGGGAAAAATACATATTTGTACAGGATTTTTCTTTTTTTTCCTTTTTTTCTTTTTCTTTTTTTTTCTTTTTTTTTTTTGCTAAGGAATGTCGGTTGAATCACTTGTCTGTTGTTCAGGGGCAGCCAGATAATAATCCTAAACCACTGTCACAAAACATTGATTGTTTAATCATTTTGTGCCCCATTATTATTTAAGAAGAAAAATAAAAGTTATTTTCTGACAGTTCTTTGTGCTGATTGGTGAAAAAAGGGTAAGTAGATAAGCACCTTATGATTGACTTAACTGTGAATGACAATCCCTCTTGCTATCAACAATGGAAGCCCTATTATTTTCGAGTTGGGGATAAGAGTCAGAAACTAATGTGCTCAGGGATCTTCTAAAACTCTTTAACAGGGTGGCCAGTACCTACTGGTGGGACAAATTTTTGAAAAAATTATGAGTAGTTCTTCGCTTTTCCCCTCTCCCTCCCCTCCAGGCACAAGTGAACTGGATAGTTGGATAGTTTTGTTTTCTTTTTAATCTAAATGCTTTTTAGATTTCTTTGTGTACCTCATTCTGCTATTCAGTTTTTCAGTATACCTACTCATTGGTTTCATTACTTTCTTTTGTTCCAAACAAAGTACTCCCAAGAGCTCAAAGGTTTTGCAGTTACTCTTTATAAAATAAATGAGTGCTGATCTATGAATAAATCCTGTTTGAAACTTAATTTCAATACCTTTTGTATATTTTTATAATCATAAGATGATATTTTCAAGCTAAATTTCAGTTTTTTGCAATAGAAGTTGAGTTTTCAGTATTTAAATTATTGTTAAAGAAAAAATCAGTTTGTGATAGGTTGTATGATATGAATAAAAAGGTGATAATTAGGTCTTGACAACCAACAGAGTCACATAATAAGGAACATAAATCTGTAGGAACAGGAGAGCAGGAGTTCAGGCTTTAGCTGCTCTTGTTGCAGATGCTTCGTGGTGAAGCAAAAATCTGAACCTGAGTGGAAGGAAATGCTGAAGCTGGAGACATTCTTTTCTTATCCAACTCCAGCAATTAGGAGTGACCACAACAGTAACAAAATCCAGCAATGTCTCCTCTCCAAGTGCCAAATTGCAGGAATCAGGAAGTCCACCACAGCTGGCTTGTGGCTTCCCCTTCCCTTTAACAGGCAGAGAGGATAGAAAATAACCAACTCCAAACAAAACAGCAAGAGTCTGAGACGTCGCTAGATGAGGCAGACAGTGAATTTCTCCATCAAGCATCATTTTTTTCTTCTTGAGAAAGTGTCAGTTCTCCAGTAGCTGAGGGTACTGCTTTTTTCTATATTTCCATTGGATGTATGGCTTCCAACATATAGGGAAATCTTCTTTAGCATATTGCAGATCAGACAGAGCAGGGTAGCCTATGGAAGACTTCTAAGGTCGACAATCACTTAGCAAATACGGCCTCTTGATTGCTCTGCAGTCCATAAAATACAGTGTGGCCGTGTGCTGGGGCAATCCCCACGTTACAGGGTTTTCAAGGGACTCCCAGGACCAGCAGAGACCTTCCCGTGTAAGTTATAAGCTGTAGGTGATACTTCCCCCCCCCCTCCTCCCCAATAAAGTCTTAAAGTCCCCAAAGTAGACAAATTTGTTAATATAAACTTCAGAAACAGCTTTTAATAGCCAATATCCAAAAATAATAGCCAATTTAGTCTTGAGTATTCAGTATCTGAAATTCTACCTGTGCTACTTGGTTAAGATTGCACAGAGGAAATACCTATATTTATTTTCCTTAGCTGGAGAAATATAACTATGAGAATGAAATTTTTATTATTGATATTAATATTTATTATTTTAAAAGTAGCATTCCATGAACATATTTGAATATTAGCTTTGTACTGTCTGTTTGCTTAAGTTATTCCTGCCAGTAAATCATTTGGTGGAAATGAGGGCAAATACATTAGGAAACCAAATACAACAGAAAAGAAAGTTTTAAGAATTAGTTGAGTATTTATTAAAATAATTGCAGTATGTGCTTCAGTCCTAGTACTGTGATAAAAGCAGCTCACTAAATAATACTATATCACTGGACATGAGGGGGAAAATAGGTACATTTAAAATATAGTCTAATTTTGTAACTCTATTCAGGTACTAAATAGAATTTTAACATCAAAACAAACGCTGTATTCTACCTTCTCCCTATGTAACATTATCATTTATCTTGTTTTGCCTTTATCATTGGTAGAATATAGCAATAATACTTTATAGCAATAAGTAGGCTATCCAAATAAGGAAGAGAACATGATAAAGGCTTCAGATGGATATTCCCAAGTTCCCTTCTTTTGCCATAGTACTTGTATGTCTTCCCTCGTGGTTGCCATTACTTCTGGGAGCCTGCGCAGTGTAACCCCATGTGTGACCACACGCTGTTTGTTGGCCCCCGCATGTTTCCATGTCCGTAGTGTCCATGTGTCCATAGTGTCCATGTGTCCTCGTCGTGCTGCAGCTCCGTGTCTGCCAGGCTCCGGGTAGCCCCATCCCAGGGGCCGCTTCCTTGCTGGGCCTTGGAGGCGCTCGGAGCTCTGGGCACGTCTGGGCCTGGCACCGGCACCACCCCAAAGGCCTCCCCCCGGCCCAGTGCGGAGCGCGAGCCCTGCAGGCACCTGCAGTGCCGTTAATGCAGAGAATTCATAAGCAATACAGTGAACTTGACTTCACACAAAAGGCAAACGTACTGTACACCTTTCTAGATCCAAAACGGCCCTCATTCCTACATGGATTCAGAACCAAGTTAAGGAACAGTGGTGACTATTTGAAATATTAGGACATTAACTGGCTGCTTCTTTATATGTAACTGTATTTTGTCTGCCTGCTCCTTTTCTGGAGATGTGTTTTTGTATTGGATGTTTGGGCCAATGGGAGGCTTCAAGCTATGATGTATTTTCCCAGTTTAAATATATTTAACATACGACAAACCCCAGACAAGGCTTTTTAAAATGTATAAAGAACTGCAGTGTTAGGTGGTTTATTTGCAAACTGTTTTCAATGTTGTCCATTTTTATGGCACCTTTAACAATATTCTTGTTTCCAAAGTACAAAAAAGGTTAAAAATACTCTAGCCATAACTGAATGTCAAGCAATAAAAACAAATGACTTTTTGTGCATAGATTTAAAAGAAATACAAGTTTTAGACATCTGCATGTAAATGCAATCTCTTGTTTACTGCTTTCTTAAACTTGAGCAACTGATTCCTTATTTTACTACTAATTTAAGGACTTGTAATGGCCTGTAAACATTTTATCTTGCTCTATTCTTTCAACTCTAACTTCGTCTCTGCTTTGGAGTCATAATATTTAATGTTGTTCTGCTCACCTCTATACAGTTAGCTTTTTGCTTTCATTCTGTATAGGTAAAGTTATCCTATAAACAGCCTACACAGTGCAAATATTTATCTGTTTATCAATACCACATTATGCTGTATAATATCTGTTTTACTATATAATCTATTTTAGACATAGCTGTTTAGAACTAGAGTGTGCTATTTTTGTGTTTTTCTGATGTGTGGTGCTAGATAAGTTACTTTTGTGAACAAAAGCAAACAAACCCCTTTTATTCCTAGACAATACCACCTTTGGGTCTTGTTAATTTCACTGAGTATAACTATATATAAATATATATATATTTGTGTATATATATATATATACACCTACATATGCCCAACAAGTACCTGTATCAGAGTACAAGATTTGGGACATGGTTTTCTCTTTAAATGCATAGTGTCATTATATAAATTATTCTATAGTATATTTAATAAGGAGAAAATTACTTCACCAGTACAGATACTTGATATCAGATGTAGAATTTTTTTCTACATTATTAAATTTATTAATTATTAACATTATTAAAAATGTTCTGTCCAGATTGTTATCCTTTGAGTTACTAAAACGATCAGTCTGTATTGTATCAGGAAAAACAAATAAAAATAAAGCAAACTATCTAATCTAGTGGTATAAAGGATTTGCAATATGCTGTCGATCTGAAAGGGAGGTCGTTATTTGGCCGGTCGGAAGAGCTCTGTCCTGTTGTCGCATCTGGTATTTATAGATGTTATTCTGCTGGGTGCCTTCCTCCCTCTTCACTTTAAATAGGATCTGTGCACACTCGAGCTGCGGATGTTCCTGGGCCTTGCCTACGCACTTAACTTCAGTTCCTGTAAATAGGACTTTGCTGCAAATCTTCCGTGCTGAGTTGGGGGCTGAATCCCGTCCTTGGATGCGCTTTACAGAGCGTGCGTACACACACCTAAGGACAGCCGTTAGCAACTGAAGTTAATTAAGAAGTGGAATTTGCAACATTTTGTCAGGTCTGGGGGTTTTGTTTTTTATTTTTCATGTATACCTTAATTTACGTAGACATGTACCCTTAAAAGTATTTCTGTCCCCTCTTCCTTTTGTTCTAGGTATTGTTTTCATTTTAATTCTTAAAAACTGATGGATATCAAATATCTAACTAAGGAGGTAATTAACCTTTTAAATATTTATTAGAATTTTTCTGTAATATTACTGAATTTATAAGATCTTTAGCAAAGATTTTTGAGCAATTTATTAAATACAATGTTTCTGTTTACTGCACTTTTTGATAATAGAAGGTAGTGAATTTTAAAGCCATGGTTCTTGGCTTCCATGCACTGCTTTTATACCCTCAATCCAAGGAATATATATATATAAATAATTTTTTTTAAACAGCAAACATACTGTTGTCCTAAAAATGAATACAAACTTTACTGCACCATGGGTATATTTTCATAAGTAGAATGTTTAATTGCAAACACTATCAGGATAATTATAAAAACCTCTTGAAGCTACAATCTTATTTAAATATAAGCCATGACAATTTTATTTTCCCCTGTTGATTTAAGCCACTTTTTGATATTTTCCAAAAAAGATTTTAAAAAGTCACTGTTAAATTTGTATGTATTAACTTATACACGATGCTAGGAACACGTTCTACCTATTGTTTTAAGTTTAATAGTTTGATATATTTATGCAAAACCATTTAGTTGACACAATCTCCCTGTTGACTAAATGTTCAACGTAAAGAGACCAGAATAAATGCTGATTACAAACCAAGGCTGGTTCGAGGATTAAGCACATAAACGTCAACAACCTCGTTGAGTGATGTACTCAAATTTCTGTAAATACGCGCAACTTCAAAGGCGATGATACTGTACATGTAAAGTATATGGCTTGTGTTATGTGTACAGTACGTGTAAATTCCTTTTGTAGCCACGAGGAGCCGCAGGCCATCGAGGACACCAACGTGGTGGCATCGGACAAACCTTTGCTAATGATCTTGACCCCGTCACTGCTCACGTCCATGGATCTTCCTCCCCGCTCACTCTCGCCATAGCCTGCTTATACTCGATTTCTTATTTTATTCAGTCCCGGAAAAAGTATTTTGATTCATTTTGTAAATACAACTGTAAAAATAAGAGATTTAATGTTGTCTTTTAAATACTCCAATTTTCATTCTAATATGAATGTTGTTATATTGTACTTAGAAACTGTACCTTTAATATTACATTACCTTTATTAAGTGCATTGAACACATCGATTTTAGATGTGCTTTATGTACTGTTATCCTGTAATAAAACTTCAGCTTCTAATGGCAACAGGACCCGGCCTCGCTCCTCTGTTGGCGCCAGCGCCGCCCCCGGCTCTGACGGGGCGGGGCCTCCCGAGGCTCCGCCCACGGCACCGCCCCTAGCCCCGCCTCTCACCCCCCAGCGCCGCCGCTGCGGCGCTGAGAGCGCCCCCGCCCTAAGATGGCCGCCGCCGCGGCCGCTTCAGGGCAACGCGAGGCCGCGCCCTCATTGGCTGTCCTGCAGCACCTGACCTGGCGCGCCGCGCTTATTGGCCCCCGCGGGGGGAGGGCAGCCCGGCCTAGCAGCGGCGGCGGGAGAAGCGCGGGGAGACGAGGGCCGCGGATCCGCGAGGGGCGGAACGGTGGACAAGATGGCGGCCAAGGCGCCGCTGCTGAACTGGTGAGCGCCCCTCCCTCCCCCCGCTCAGCCCCGTCTCTCTGCGCGGCGGGGAGCGCCACGAGCCGCGGGGCCGCCCGCTCCGC
Organism: Nothura maculosa; assembly: GCA_032353885.1. Taxonomy (NCBI): domain Eukaryota; kingdom Metazoa; phylum Chordata; class Aves; order Tinamiformes; family Tinamidae; genus Nothura; species Nothura maculosa. Next base: position 4,809,066 of record JAUBOD010000031.1, on the reverse strand, counting down.
CTCGCCACGCGGGCGCCGCGCGCGTGCGCACGCAGCGGGCGGGGCGCCATCTTGGGCGGGGCGCCATCTTGGGCGGGCGCGCGGCGCTGAGGGGAGCGGGAGGCGACAGCGAGGGCGGCCGCGCGGGGCGCTGTGATCGGGGCCCGGCGGCGCCTCGGGGCCCGCAGCGCTTCGAGCCGGGTGCGAGGAGGAGCCTCTATCGCGAGGAATAGGAAGAGGTTTTCGTTTTTGAAATTTTGGCTAAATTCACCCTGATGTTCCATTTTGGTAGAGTCCTGCCCTCTGAAGATGGTTTGCTGTGTTAGCGTCTCTCTGGGCAGGTCTGAAATTCATTCCCTTCCCTTAATTCCATTCCCTTAATGAAGTCGCTTCTTTTGGATTCTGAAGAACATACTCGTTTTAATATTAAAGATAAATAAGAGATTCTGTTTTAATGTTGAAGACCAGTAGGGGTTAAACAATGTGTAGAGAGCGTAGAGATAGTCTGCAATTTTGTGTATATGTTTTGTGCTTTTCATGATCAAAATTTGCCCTTTAATCCATTGTGTATTGCAACATGCTTATTTTGTTTCATTTTTGTTGTCAGGGATGTTTTGCCCAAAAATGGTACTGAGGTGTTTTTCTCACGAGAAATTTATGAGAAATACTCGTTAGCTCCGAGCCTCTCTGAGCTGTGGACTCTGTCGAACAGGTACTTGCTGCTCCGCTGAACCCTGCGCTCCTTCTTGCCCTGTTGATGGGGCAAGAAGCTCCCTGCTGGCCACCCAGCCCTGGGCACGTTGGGCTGTGGCCTCTGGTCTTCTCAGTCCTTGGTGGGTTGGGCTTTGGGTGGATTTGTGGGTTTTTTTGCTGTCTCTTCACATATCAGAAAAGGAGCAAGTTTGACAGATGCTCTTAGGTGGCTGCCTTAAGGGCTCTGTAACCCCCTGACTAGACCTAGACTAGTCCTTAGAAATCTGTACATTGCTGCCTGTCCGTCCTGCCTGGCTTCACAGGAGGCTGCCAACACTGTCTGCCATGAATCCTCCTTGCTCCAGCCTTTGGGAAGCACCTGATGCTCTTTTCATAGGCCCAGCTGTGCGTTAGCTATGGTGGAGGCACACTTAGCTCCCTGATTAATGTGTAAACTATGTAAGGTATTTCCTGAAAAGTAGAAATTGAAGTGCTGTAGACAGAAATTCTGTCAGTACAGATATCAGCATTTGTTTGGCATAGTGCAGAAGTGTAGTTTGCATGCTGCCTACTGCATTGCAAAAACTGCACTGCATTTTTCAGGCCTTTTTTTTTAAAGCTCATTAAGCTAATAGGGAGGTACAACTAACGAGCTACTTCTGGTGGACCAGAGTTCATAGAACTGAAAAAATGGGGCGGGAGATCGATGTAGCCACTGTGTTGCGAGTGCTGGAATTCAGTGTGTGCAGAAGGAATCTATTCTAAAGTGGAATTATTCTGGTTTTCTGAACCGTCACCAAGAAAGTGCTTTTTGGGGGAATCATTGTCTGCACCACATGACTGTGCCTGTCCCCCATCTTGAGCTGCAGAAGGGAGTTCAAGTCATTTTCCTGGATCCTCTCTGTTGGAGTAATGCCCCTGAACAGACAGAGGCCCACAGTCCTTGTAGCTTGCTATGGGCGCTCTGGATACGCTTGCACAGTTCCCCTAAATACATTCATTTGAGCATTTCTAGGCTGCATGAATGCAGTTAGGAGTGGATCTGTGCTTTGTTGTGTATGGTAAGAACAGATTTATGAGAATAAGTTGGAAAATGCTGGTATTGGGGTGACTGGCTGTGAGTGGAAGAAGAGAAGTGAAACCTGTTGGGACAAATATGGAAAAAAAAGCTGCAGAAAGTTTCCCAATTTGTATATTGAGATTTCTGATAAATATTTACGAAAGTGAATGTCCTCTCACCATAGAAGCTGTGAAGGAAGGTTACTGATAAAATGAAGGAGAAAAATTTAAGATGTCAGCTCAAATAAAGGATAATGCTGTAAATATGGACAGAAAAGCTCTGTCAGATTATTTTGGTTTGCACCCTGATGAAGGCTGTGACAGCGCTGCATACTGGAATGATCTTGATGTGCTGCCATTTCATTCAGTGCTGAATGTAGCCAATTTAAGCTGCTAGAATGCCTTGACGTTCCTACTTTGGCATATCTGAGTCAGCATTTTTTCGCTGCTGCAGCTTAATTAAATTTGCCAGTTTGTGCCACAAGGATGGACATATTCTCATATTCAGAGAGACAGCTGTGAAGTATTATTAAGAAGTGTGGACGTGATACTGTTGGGTTTGAATAACACTTGAGATGTTTTCTACTGCTGAAATTGTATCTTAAAAATAAGCTTTTTCCAAAAGCTCAGCAGTTAATGGTCATTTCATTAACCTTAAGTCTTTTCCCTTCTAAGGACATAGGGAAGAGCTAATCTGACCTTCATACACGAGAGTTGTTTGAAGAATCAGAATTGTAATGTGGCTGCTGTGTTGTTTTTAAGGCTGCCACCTTGCCTTAGCCCGGTGTTATTTGGAAATTGTTTAGAATTGGGATTTTTGGCATTGTTTAGATTTGAAAACAGATGCTGAGTTTTTTACTCCACTCCTCATCAAAATCTAAAACTTACATTATAAGAATAGAGTAATTTTAATTTACTACTTTCACATTGAAACAAAGGCTTTCTAGTGAAGAAGTTCTTTGCTGTCATGATTCTGCTGTGTAAGTTAGACTTTTCTGAGTACAAATTACTTCTGATTGCAAAACATCAGTGGTTAATGAGGAGGGTGTTACAGAGCAAAGAATTTGAATTTCATTTTTATCTTGTCACCTCAATATTTGGTATGTAGACTACTATATATGCTATTTAAAAAAAAAAAAAAATCAAGTCAAGTTCAACAGTTCTCCCTGCACTTTGAAATCAGCCGCAGACCTGCTATTGGCAGTAAGAGCAAGTGTCAATGGCTAGGTAAAGTTTCAGAATATGAAAATTTTTATGACATAGAGTAACAGTTGGAAAAATACTATCCCCCTTAATGTGCATTTTGCTGGATTTGAAGTTTGAGATTGGATGAATGTTGTTATTCTGATGAATATTCATGCTTAAGTGAAAAGTCTAAGTTATTTTCATTAATTACTTTTTTCAGACAGACAAACAAAAATGTAGAGGTGCCAGTAAACACCTCAGACAAACAGGCCTGCAACGTGCAGGCTGCAGGTCCAGCTGAGGTGAAGACCAAACCTACAGCTGATGATGAAGCTTTTCCAGAACCGAGAGTCCCCTATCCGTTTACCTCTTGTTTGAGTGAGAAGGAGCAAAGGACATATTTATATCTGATGAACAAGTACTCTAAAAAACCAAATCATTTTCAAGTTAGTGCAGCAAGTCAGAGAGAACTGTTCACATACATGGTAAGTGTTTTCTATGCGTGTATATACACACACAAACATCAAAGAAAAAAATAATACCCTTTTTGTTGTTACAAGAGGTAATAGAACATAGTAAAATTCATTTTAAATTAAATTTGTTTTGTTTCCTTTTTCATCTATGTTCTTACAAGCAATAATAAATGTTTAAAGTATTCATGATATAAAGTGGAAATTGCTTTGTTATTTAAGGAGTTTGTTGGTTTGTTTGTATTAGCAGTGATATTCTAAACAGATTGCTTGCAGGAGCTGTAGCAACCTCAACTGTAATTTAAGGTGTGATTTTAAAAGCAAATCGAGCAAGAAGCGTTAAAAATTTACCCTAAACTAATATGACATGCACCACTCTTACTATGTTAGGAGGTGAATGCGTGTTTATGTGATTTTTTTTTTTTTTTTTTTTTGACATCATCCTGTAATTAGAGCTTTCTGGCTGGTGCACAGGGAGACCTGCATGGGGACCTTCTGCACTTGCCGCATTGTTGCTCAGTCAGGGAGAGGAACAAGCTCATGCTCCTCCCTGCTTGGTCTAGCAAAAGCATTTAAGTAGCAAAAGACTGTTCCATGTTGGTGATTTGACTGTATCAATCATTTTAATTGATTCCTGTATATGGTAATTAACGAGCAAATGTTTTTGAGCCACTGCATAAAGTATCTCATGTTTCTTCCCCAGTAATGTTATTTCCTTTGTTTCATGCTGTAACGGGGAATATCTTTCTCAGGCTAATCAGTACCTATTGCAATGCTATTACTAGCAGTGTCATTTCTTATAAAATCAGAACTTCATGGCCTTGTGATTCTGTCATGTAAACTTGCTCCAGCACAATGTGTTGAGATGTTTCTTTTGTTTCACCAATACACAAGCAACAACAACAACAAAAAAAGGTACAAACTAATCTTGCAAATGCTTTGTTGAATTTGGTGAAACTCGAAACACATTCAAAGATTTGTCAAACCGAGCAGCAGATGAGATCTGTGCTCTTCAATACCATTTCCTGTACTCTTACTTGGGAAATTTGTTATAGACATATATCTGGTATAATGGATAGCAAGTAACATTTTGTCTAAAAAAATGATTTTCTTCCCCTAGCAAATGAAAGAATTGGTAAACACTGAAATTGCAGAGTTTATGAAATATGCCCAAAATGCTGCGAAAACCTGTGTTCAAGACTATGATACCATCTCTGAAGATGCACGACTTTATACTGAGGTAAGTGGCAACACTAAGGTTAATTTTTTCCTTTCTTAAACAATCGTAGTGAAAGCTACTGGTGGCAGCTGATGTTCCTAATAGATAGGTATTCTTTACAGAAAGCACATTAATTGTAACTATTGTAGTTGCATGTTTTTAATTAAATTATTATGGAAGATGACAATGCATAAAATGTTTTTTTTTCTCTCTTTTTACGTTAGAAATTATTAAGTGCTTGTCTTCGACATGTGCAAAAGTATCCCGAATTTTACACACTCCAGGAAATCATAAGTATCATGGGAGGAAAATTTAACACACAATTGACCTTCAGACTGGAAAAAAATCTTCTTGTAATGGTAATACTTGACATATGCCTTTTGTTCGGGTGTATTTTCAAATAAAAGTTACATACAGATTGCATTATGCAGAGCTGCTTTTTAATAAGCACTATTCAGTGCTTGGGTTACTGATTACAGCTTATAATGAAAGTGGAGTAAAAAAGTTAAACTATTTGGCAATAAGGCTGTAAATCTGTCGCATTACATGCAATAAAAAAATACATTAACATGTTGTTTAACATGTACAAATACATGTTGTTTTAACTATAATATCAAATTCATAATGTGCCTGCCCAGTTCCTCATATTTTTCATTTTAAAAAGGAAAATTTTGAGCTAAGTATGGTTCCAGTTGAAGATGTTTTCTGGTACCGCTTTATTTTGTTCAGGGTACAGCAAGACGTGGTGAGACACAATTCCCTGCCATGCCTGTTCAACTACCTGTAGATTATGAAGCTGTTTCCTCTATTATAACTCCAGAAAAAAAGGCTTCCGTTATGCACTATGTGAGTAACTTTTTTTGGTATAATTATGTCGTATGTTTTAAAGTATTTTTAATGTAGATGCTGGGTTTTTTTTGTTTTACCTCTGTATTTTTATTTAATGTCATGCATCATAATCATATTATCTTTAAAAAAATTCAATAGCGTTAATTTTTGAACCAGTATCTCTAAATAGGGCTTCCTCTTCTCTCTGTGAGACATTAGAGAAGTTCTTTAATTAGAACAAAGTATCTGCAGAATCCAGATTATATTGTGTACTGTAATATTGTTCCCTTTAAATTTTACTTTAAAGCAAAGACCCGTTTTTCTCCATCCTTCATATTCCTATTCCAGCCCAGTATTTCAAATTAATGTGGATGAACGAAAAGATATATGCTCATCCATGTAATAGTTTCTGTTTAAGAAAGAAGTCTTAATGATAGTAAGGAGTACCTTGCCTGTGTTAGTAAGAGAATGCCCAAGGTAAGCTGTAAATGTCATAGACTTCATTTCTGGCTTGAAGGATTTTTTGGTTCTATTCCGTTTTATTATTATATTAAATACCAATGTTTCTGTACCCCTGCACAGGAGGAAAAAAAAATGAATATATCAATTAGTTTTCTCTTTTGGTAGAATTTTTGCTGTCTGTTAATTTAAGAACTTTGTTCATATATCAGAAAGTGGCTTTTCAACAGGGAAATTGTGACTGGAAATGAGGTCCTAGAGGAGAATGTTGTTTCACAATAGTTATAAACTGTTATAAGTGTTAGAGCTTTAAAAGAGTGTTGCTGTTTTTGTCTGAAGTGACAAAATAAAAATGAAATTAAAAAAAAAAAAAAGCTAATTGTTGGTTCAGTTTTAACTAGGCTTCAATGGTAGGCCTAAGTGTTACTACTTAGTATGTAAGAGGATCTGGAATATGAGTGAGTGAACCTCTTTCCCCTCGCTATTTCAATGGGACCATAGTCCTCTATCCTTTGTCTTCTGTCCTCCATATTCCTGGTGGGCCCAGTAATTCTAATTAGGAGGAATATCTAGAAAGTAAAGTATGCTACAAGGTAGATGCAGACAAAAAAGCTTAAGGGAGGCTTTCTGCGTTTTCCTATGAATTTCAACCATAGCAGCATGATGGTATTTGGGTATTTGTGTGTCTTGGACTTTTTAACTCGTATTTTCTTTTATAATTTTATATATGGCAGTCTATAAATTTATAGTCTTTAAAAAATCTGTTTTTGTTTGTTCGGTTTAGGATATTAGTTCAGATTCAAATGCAGAAAAACTTGCTTTGAAATACTGCCCTCAAGTTGTTCTAAGTAGTCAATCATTATTTGCTTTACTGAATAATCATGGAGTAAACTACAAGGAGCAGTGGGAAGTTCCAGTTTGTGTTAAAATGATCCCTGTTGCAGGTATAGTATGCTTTCATATTACACAGATTGTATCTGTCCCTTTCAATTGATACAAGACCTTAGAACAAACAGTAAAAGATACCCTGATTCTTGGACACAAAAGGAAAATTTTGGAATTGTTCAAGCTAAAAGATTAACTGATTTTAATAAGCCATGAAGAACAATTCTGAAGCTTTATTTAAAAAAAAAACCTTTTTTTTTTCCCTTCCCTGGAGGAAAAGGACTAGTTTATGTCATAGAACAATAAATTTTTGTTGAAAATTGATGGAGGATGCATTTCCAAATGCAGCAAAAAATATTTTGAATGAACTGAATAATTCCTCTGAATGTTGCACTTCTGCCAAGCACCCTGTCAAGAGTTATAATAGAGATAACTTCTTCTGTTATTTCCCTCCCACTTATTTCTTTTCTTAATTGTAAGATTTTTCAGATAACAAACTACTTGATAGCAGCTAATAAGCTAGTTGTTTTTTTTTTTCCTTATATGAAATAAAACAAAATCTTAGTTATTTTTAGTGGTGACTTTGACTGTTTTAGGTCAACTTGGTAGTTTTTAAGTCTAATTTTTATATCCAGAGTTACCATCTAAATGTCATAAAGATCATATTAGTACTAGGTTGTGTTTCTGAAAAGGTTTTTTCATTCTCCCTTGTAACTAACCTTTTACATAAGTTTCTTTATATATAGATATTTGATATGATAATGAAATAGAATACTGAATCCTAAATTATTTTATAAATTTTATATTTGGAACTGTGCTTAAAATGCCCTTGTCTGTTAAGCTGTTCTGTTTTGTTGCTGCAGGATCATAATGAATCACGCTGTATCTAGGTATCTCTGTATTTTCTGTAGTTAATGAAAGGATAGTATTTCATCTCTTGTGTAATTATGGAATGGATTTGAATGTATTTGGAATTTGGAAGAGTAATTTATTATTTAAATTATAGACTATTCTTTTTTTTTTTTCTCTTTTGTATTGTTAACCCTATCTCTTTCCATTCTTTAAAAGACAACAAACCAGCTAAGGTGGTTTATGTTGACTCACCTCTCCTTAAAAAAGAAATGACAGTAAGAGAAAGGAACCAAATCTTCCATGAAATTCCAATGGACTTCCTGGGAACTAAAAAATCTTATGTATCAATTTCTGAAGTATTGATGGACAAACCAGCTGAAGAGAATAATTTTCAGTGGGATGTAAGTAGCTTCACTTCTCTTCATTTAAAAAAAAAAAAAGAGAGAAAAGAGAAAAAGAAGTTAGTTTTACAGTTATTTAGGTTTCTCCTAGATGGCTTTCTGTATTTGACTTATGTATTTTATTTTTTTTTTTAAACGTCTAGTTTCCTGAAATTTTTCTGCAGCATCTTTTCAGCTTTAATTTTTACATCATGAAAATATATTTTAACTTTTATTTAGATGAGACTGGCTTTACAGACTTCATTTCTGTTTTGAAAGACCTTTTTAACTTATAGAATTTAAGATTTTCCACTTCAAATGCAGTGTGGTTTGTTTCTTCATTCGATTTGAAATTACTTTCCCTGTCTGTCAACAGTCCACATGTACAGCATTAACATTTTTGTGTGTTTTTATTTTATTTTTTGTGTGTATGGCTAATATATTCTATTGTTTCCTCTCCTCCTTGTGTTAAGATTCCTTCTGATACTTATCAGTGCAGGAAGATTCCTGTTCCAGATGATCCAGGGATGGATTTTGATGATGATGTTACAGAGTTAGAAACTTTTGGAGCAGCAATCAAACTCTCCAAGTCTTCTAAAATAGAAAATGCTTGTCCTAAAGTTGATAGCACAGATGCAGTTTTGTCACGGGAGCTAAAAACGGACAAAACTACAATAAATAATGGAGGTGAAGAGGGAAGAAACATGATTTCTGAGCAAGGATTTTCAGTCAGCAAAATGCATCTTCCATCAGTTGGCATTCTGTGCTCCATGCTTGAAGAAAATGCATCTCATAAAAGCTCTCACACAGAGGAGGAGGAACTGAAGAAAGCACAGGGGATCGTGACAAAGGAAGTATCCAACAGTGAAACAAAATTAAATATATTATCTGATGCTGATTCTTTCAAGAAAGAATCTGAAGCTGCCCCAAAAAATGAGAGTTGTGTTTCTTTGTGCAATAGTGACACTGATGAAGATGGCTTGATAATTGATACAGATTGTAAAAATACTGATTGTTGCAAATCAGCTGTACCAGATATTATTTCCAGTATCTCAGCAGAGACTTCCAAATCGCCTTCCTCCATCCATACCCCATCAGAAAGCATGGCTGATTCCTCAGATAACACAAATCAGGGGAAGAATGCTTCCAGAAAACCTACAAGAAGATTGTCCAAAGAATTAGATCCTGTTGGACAGATTTTGAAAATGCAAACTGAGCTGCTCAAATCACCTTCCCGAAAATCTCGTGAGCAGCCACAAGTAAGCTCTGATAATTCTAACTCTGCACCAACCAATGTGCCCGAATCTCCAAAGTCATCAGTGATTTCCAACACAGAAAGCGTGCCAGGCCCTGCCTCAAATCCCAACAGCTCGTCTAGAAATACTTGGACATGGCTTTTCCAGGGAACTTCAAAGAGTAAGTAATCTTGTTGGTTGTGTAAGGAGGAAAACTTGAAAATTTACATAAAATTTGAGAGAAGCTCATTTTAATTCTCTCCTCTGGAAAAAATACTAATAGTACCTCTTTTATGCTTGTTCAAAGATGTTAGGTTTTTTGGTTTTGGTTTTTTGATAATGCCTTATGTGTGCATAATACTGTCTTCTCTGTGTATAGGACATGCTTATATTGTTCATCCACAGAGTTAAGCATAAAATATTATTTTACTATAGAAAAATGAAAGGGTTTTATATACAAGGATTTTCAGCAAGGACAACTACTTGTAGATGGAGGGTGTTCTTGGTTTTTTAAAGTGTGGAAGCTCTGGATGATTGGTACTATAACTTTCACTCCATTTAAGTGAATGTGTCTTGCTTATTTTAACAACAAAAAAAAAAGCTTTTGTAGCACTACTGAGTTGCTAGTGCCCAAGATGAATCAGCCTGTTAGCATTCTGTTTAAAGCAAAATAGAGAAAAACAAGTAATTTGGTACTGGAATGAGTTACTTTTCCTCTGAAATTCCAACTTTTTTCTGATTAGCATATGAGTACAAAGCCTTAAATAGATTGGTGTGTATTCATTATATATTTTTTTCAATTGTTCTATTAAAGAATGGCTGTAGGATGCAGGGATGTTTGTTTACCTCACTGGAAGTTGCATTTTGAGATCTGGAGCGAAGAGTTGAATATACTGGTGTTGAAGTTCAAACAAATTCACCTTGGAAATACCAAGTGAAGCCATTTAAGTGACTGTGAAATGATGGCAGCTCTTAGAGCCATTCACTGTAAATCAGTGTCACTTTCCTGTGCTCCATGTGTCTTCACTGTGACTTGAAGGCTAACTTTTGAACTCTATACAGGCTTGGATTGCCACAGCTCTGCTTGATCAAGAAATATAATGATTAAGATAAAATATGTGGGAGTACCTAATATACTCTTGTAGTGGAGTATTTCTATTTTGATTTGTTTTGAAATACATAACAATTTCAACTTTTGTGCCTAATGGGGTAGGGATTCCACACACTCCTCACCCTCCCCGCCAAACCCTTATCAAATTTAAAACAAAATAAAATAAATAAAAAATCTGTCTATTTCAAGAGAAGAAAAAGCAAGTCATTTTTTTGGTGAAGGCTACAGATCTTTTCTTTTTTATCTATTTTCTTCAGGAAAGCTGCCAAATGAGCTTGAGATGCTTGTTGAAGACCCTTCAGAGTATACAGCACCTCAGGATGGCAACCTTGTGTATAAGCTATTCAGTTTGGATGATCTCTTGTTACTTGTACGTTGCAATGTGCAGAAAGTAAAAACAAGGCCCCGATCCACTAAAAAGAAAACAGCTCAGAAGGTAGAAGTTTTACTGCCAGCCCTTATTTATCTATTATTTATTCTTTTATTTATTTTTAATTAGTGTGTTGAAATGGAACACTTCCTTCAACAAACTGCTATCATTTAAGTTATACTGAGTATCTCTGGAATTAAAAAGAAGGCATAATGCATTTCCAGTCCTTTGTAATGTTTGTATTAGTCCTCTGGTAATTAATATATTTGAATTGTAACTCTTCAGTGTACACCTTCTTAAGTAAATATTTGCTGCAGGAAGGAAAGCAGGAATAATTTGTGATTTCTTTAGCCTCATTTGATTAGAACAGATAA
>JAUBOD010000031.1:4779744-4797867 GCA_032353885.1 Nothura maculosa | reverse complement strand
TAAGTAAATATTTGCTGCAGGAAGGAAAGCAGGAATAATTTGTGATTTCTTTAGCCTCATTTGATTAGAACAGATAATCAAGTTGATTCTGCATTTCTTACAAGGACCACATTACAGTAATAAGCATGAGTAATTATACTAATGCCAATTTGAACTATCCTTAAAACTTAATGTACTAATTAGGTTTGCGGCCTAAGGCTTTGAGATTCTTCATGTCTGTAAATACTTCAAAGCAGAACTGAACCTTGGTATCATACCTAGTTACACAGAGAGATATAGGACCGAGTGAACCGCAGAGGATGCATTTCAAAGAGGCCCTTTCATTCTGCTTTAGGAAACTGCATGGAATACAGCCTTGCAAATGGTGTTAAGGAAGAAAAAAATTTAATTGAAATTAAGATAATCCTTGTTATATCTGGAGACAAAAAGTCATCTGAATGATTAAACAGATTTGTTTTGGCATCTCCCTCCCTGCAAAAATCAGAATTGTGGTAGACATACATACCTTTTGAGGTGTTTCTGCTTTATTAAAACAGAAGTGTGTGTAGCTCTTAAAATGTTTGCCAGCATTTCCTGCACAGCAGCTTATTTTGAAGAAATACCGTCTCTGTTAATGCTGATCCATTGCTTATAAATGGCTTTGAATAGCTGCTTAGTTTTTTTTTAAGAGATCTCATGTCTCTTGCTTTTCAATATTACTAATTTATGTCTTTTTCCTCATTGATGAGGGATAGTACATCCAGTAGTGTCAGTTGTAAAACTGTCCAACGGTAATATTTGCATACAACTTGAAGTTTTTGAAGTACTATGCAGTACTTTAGTAAAGGAGTAACTGTTCTTTTTTACTAGCAGGAGACTATCTTTTCTAGAAAGATTGAGATGTAAATTAGATAGAAAAGTAAAGAGGATGAGAGCCTGTAGAGGTGCAAGAGAAATCCTGTTTGTGTTTTATTGTCTCCACTAGCCTGTGCTTTTAGCGACAGTCCGAAACTCAGTGCTTCATTTTAAAAATTCATTTTGAAAATTACCTGCTCAAAGTTGACTTCTAAGCTTTCAATGAGAAGAGTGTGAAATTTTTACCTGAGAGTGTTAAAACACAAATATAGGTTCTGATTTCAAACAGGATTCCAAATGCTAAATTCTGATCTGAAATTTTGATTTGAGATTCAACTTCTGACATAGAGCATAAATGATGGGGTGCTATTGAAGTAATAAATAACTAGATGTATAACACCTATTTTTCTCTAAAATTCCTGAGGAGGGCAGTAGAGTATAAAAATGTGAACTTCAAAATAATGTATTCTTGTGGAGAAATATCTTTAGCTTTAAACTATTATTATATTTAAAGTTTGCTGTGGTGCATACATATATACACACAAAGTTTTTTTTTTTTCCATTTCGTGTTTCCTTATATAGAGTTGTATAATCTTCAGTTCCTCTTAGAGATTTCATATTAAGTGATACATTATACATAATCTGGGAAAAAGTCTTTGCGGTTTGAGCTTTAGGGAAAGTTCTTAATGTTTATGAATTACAAGATATAATTGCATTGTGCAATTATTTTTGGACATTTAGTGGTCCTTTTGCTTGTGTTTTTGCTTTTGTAGCCTATTCCATTATTCCTACTGCCAAAACTAGAATATCAAGGCTATTATGGTGTGGAAGCCCTTACAGAAAGTGAAGTATGTCGACTGTGGACAGAGAGCATGTTGCATTCTGAGTGCACGTTTTGTGTTGGTAAGTTTGTATCTATTCATTTATTTTTGCTCTAGAAATATGTATGTATTTTAGTACTTGTAGAGTAACAGAAGAGGAAGCTAAAATACATCAATACACAGATTCTGCTAACCTAGTCAAAGAAAATCATGCATAGAAAGACTTTTTGTTACCAATGATCTATTAATTAGCAAGATTTTAAAAGCCAGAATTTGCACTCGTGAAGTGGTATGTCAAAATGCATTTAAAATGGTATTTGGCACTTGGAACAGAGTGAGGGCAATCCTGGCAGATGAATGTTCTACAGCTGGGACTTCCTCACTTTCCTGTTGTAGAAAGATTGGTCTTGTTTTTATGGTTGTTATGGCAGCAGCTGCAGCTTGTGGTTACCCAACCTTTCCGATTGTGCACTGAATTACCTTTTTTTTATCTCTAAAAGTATTTTCTCTTATTTGTTAGCAGCTCACATCAAAATACTACCTTAGAAATGGTGAGGTATTTCTATTGTAATTTTTACTTTCAGAGTTTGCTTATTTTAAAAAATAGAAGGTTGATGTGAACTCATAATACGTTTGAAACACCTTTTTTTTTGATAGCATCTACCTTTGTCTGCTGCCCAAATATATTTTAAAGCATCTAAGTATAAATGTAATTTAAAAGTTTTCTGTTTCTCCTTCGTAGCTTCTCCCTCTCTCTCTGTGTTCCCTTCCTCCCTCCTGCAAAAATAAAATTAAAAAACCCAACCTCAAAGCAAAAGCTGCATTCAGTTTTGCAATTGCCCTAAGCAATGTATTTCTATGGAAAGAATAAAATTTTAGAGCAGGTAGAAGAAATGCAGAAACTCACTGCAGCTTATACTTCTTTTGGACAGCCTTGCTGATGATTAACGTTTGCACAGTCACACACAGTGTAGGGAAACAGTGAAGCTGTAGAGAGGAGGCTATTCTGCTTGTAAACTAGAAGAATGAAGTTCTATCTAATCTTCCATCAGCAGCAGATACTTCACATATGGCTCGAGTGCAGAAGCTCGAGTGCAGCTCATCCAGCCACCACCCCTTTTACAGAGGTTCTCGGTGTAGGAGAAAGCAGGTAGAGGGAGGCAGGAGTTGCTCTGAGATTAGCAGTCACCAGGGTCACTGTGTGGGACCGAGCTTCCCAGGCAGGAGAGCATACGTGGTAGTCGTGAAACTCTGTAGAGCCCCAGGCGGGGGCCTTCGCTGGGCTCTGTTCTTGTGCTGGGCTTGAGGAAGAAATGCCAGCAAGATTGAGAAATGCTGGTTTTTCCTGCAATGACTGTCAGCTCTTGAATGTGGTTTTTCCTGCAACAAAGCCAGCAGTAATAGGCCCTCCCAGCCTGGGGGTTGAGCCTACTCTGATCACTGTTATAACCTACCCCTTGCAGGTATGCAGGAAGACTCTCACCAGCTTCTGGTGCTGGCAGAATATGTGGGTTATTTCTGTGGACAAATTGGACAATTGGTGATTTTTGGTACCACTGTGTGCTTTCTAGTAGAAATAGATTGGAAAAAAAAATAGATTGGAAAAAAAAGAAGTTTTAAGAGTGCAGTAAAATGTCATTTTTAACTTGCTCTGAGAAACACCTCAAATGCTCATCACAATGATCTCTTGCATTGCCAAGCTAAGAGTGGGTGGAAAGTTCTCTGGACTTTGCTCTGTGCTCCGTAATTGTCCCATGTCATTCGGTGCTGCACGGATGTGTGTGGCGGAGGGGAGGATCTCCGTGCTCAGCCCAGTGACTCAGCGCTGCTGCCAGCTCATCAGAGGAGAAGGAAAACGGATGTGGAACCGTGGCCTCCCTCATAGTTTGCAGAGTGCTATTATGGCACGTTTGTGATTTCTTTTCTTCTCTGTGTTCTCAGAATGAACTGATAGTGTGTGCAAAAGTAGAGGTATTACCAAGAAACAAATTTAGAAGTGCTCTCTTTTTGTTGCTGGCAAAGCATATTAAAGCATAGTGCTTAGTTGTTTTGAGGCACCTTTCTGCTCTAGTAAGAAATCCTGCCTTAGCAAAGGAAATAGACGACGTGTTTTCAGAGGAAGGCAATTGCATTTAAATGGTAAATAAAGTTATGATATGCTTTGCTGATTTCAAATGGGGACATTTTACCCCAAACACTATTTTCTTATTTGCCTTAAGTGCCTAAGTGAAACCTATTGCAAAAAAAAAAGAAAATAGTTTACTTTCACTTGAATAGAATAATATTGGCTTTTAAATAAAAAAAGACTCGAAAACTGGCTGGAGAGAGTTACTTACTGTATGCACAACTTACTGAATGCCAAGCATTTTCTGTTAGTCCCTTGATGAATATAAGATACAGCAGTGCAAAATAGTTTTGAGTAGGTCATAGAATTTTCTCACTCCGCTGTCCGTGAGTTTAGAAATGGAGAAGATTGTTATTTGAAAAGGGACTGATGAGGAGTGGAGACGATAAACAGAGACTTTCTTTTTTTGCTTATGACTTCAAGTTTTTGTTTTGTTGTGTTTTTCCCTATAGGCAACAATGCATGTTAAAACTAGCCATGTAATCTTGCACAAAATCCTGGTGTTGACAAGGGTAATAAATACACAGCAGCTAAAAGTAACTAGTCATCCTCATAAGAAAAGCAACTACCTCAGTTATTGTGCATCATTTGCAAATACTTTTCATTGTACCAAGCTGTAAATGAGGAAAATTTCTTTCACTTACATTATGCTGACAAATATTAAATGATGCTCTTAGTATTTAATTGTCATCTTTTTGTTTTCTTCTTTTTTTAGGACGTATTGATGCTTTTACATCAAAGCTTATTATGCTAGAAAAGATTTCTCCAGAAATGTTAAGAGAAAAACTTGTGATGATTAAGTGAGTAATTTTCAATATCTTTTTACCAATGAATTTTAGGCTTTAGTACTCCTTGCAAGTTGCTACTTTTGTAATATTTGTAATTTTTTTTTCTATTTACAGGCCTGCAAATTCATTAAATATACTTCATCATATATTGAAGAAAGTTTCTGAGTAAGTGCTCCATTATTGCTTGCAAGATTACTCAAGTGATCCTGTTTCTTCCGTAGAATGATTTTCTAGCCTGGCTGTTGTTTCTTTGGATATCCTGAAAGCTTTTGCAGGTTCTTTCAGGTCTAGCTTTGCCCAATGCAGGATCGTGTGAATGTGGCGCCTAGGGTTAGATTTTTGGTTTTTCTATACAAAGCTGCAGCCTTTCTCTTGCTGCTTCCTTTTTTTTATTTAGCTCCCCTCAGGCATTGAATGGATAAATAATATATGTTTTGCTACACATGGGGGTAGTTTTCAGGGCATGTGTCAATATTTTGTTGAACTAGAGCACAAATAACCAATAGATGGGTGACAAATCAGTATATTTTAAATATATACATCATAAATATGTGCACTACTATGTATATCACTTTCATACGTTTTTGTCTGTAGTTCCTTTATGAAAGGAGGACTAATGTATAAATGTATAGTTTCTTCGCCATTAAGAAATTAATAACTATCCCGATCCAAAGGTCAGAAGAAACAAAACAATTTAAAGAGAATTTTTATTTTAAATCTTGAGTTTGGATCTATATCATTTCAGTTTGCAGGAGGGCTCTTACTTGTTGACTCATGCTGCAGGAGATTCATCAGTTGCAATTTATAAGAGTTCTCCTGACAAGGCAACCAGAGCATCCTATAACCTGCATAAAGCTCACAGCGAGCTGCCCGCTGTTCCTGCCAGCCTGTCAGTCCCGTGGGTGCCACTAGAGCCCAGCCTCCCTCTGCCCTATCACATGAGCCATGGACGAGTCCCGTGCACCTTCCCGCCCGCACCCGCAGCGGCCACGCGCAAGCACAAGGTCAGTATCACGCTGGTGGGAGAGGGGCTCCGTTGTTTTGAAGCAGGCTCGTCCAGGCCGGTGGGAAGAGCTGCTGTGTTGGTCTGTCACCTTGGGGAGGAAGAGATGCTTCTTGGTGCACTAGGTCCACTGCAGGAATAGGAAGGCTTGTTCCTGAAACTCATTCCAATTCTGTTTAGAATTAACAGAATTGGGATTTTACGGAGATCCACCTCCATGCCAGGATGGGTGTCTGAAGTAGACTAAATAACTCATGCTGTAGATATTGCACTTTCTCTTTCATGACCACAGAGGGAGTCTAGGCAATTAGCTCAGTGTTAAGAGAGGTAGAAATTACTTAGGTAAGGGTGAATTTTGCTTTCATTGTCTGTTCAATGAGTATCTCTAGTGATCACTTACTCCGTTCTCCAGTGTACCTGATATATACACCCATACACGTTACACATACACACACACACATCTCTTCCTCAAACAATTTCAGGGAGGACTTTTTAGCTGGTTTCCTGTTTGTCAGTCCAAACTTTGCCCCTTTTCCCTCTTTCCTACCCTCAAATCTCAAAATACTGAACTGGGCTTTTTCAGACAAAATTCACATGCCTTGAAGGCCTCGAAGTTACTAAAATCTAAAAAGAGTTTTGTCAAAATAGGTAGCTAGGTAGAGGAGAGGGTGCTGCTTTGAGAAGAGGGGCAGTGAACACCAAACCATGGAACTTTTATCAAGAGAACCCATGCAGGAGAGAGCAGGTGAGCAAATGAGATCCCGGAAAAAAGATTGTCAGAGCTTTTGTGTTACTAGATGTGGGATAATCATATAACAGAAAGCCAGAATTACTCTTTAATGAAAATTGATACACATAATCTGTGGAAAGATCATTTAGGAATAATAGTCATTCTCTGCAACAAAAATAGACTTTCATTTTGGCCCTGTAAAATATGCACTTTTAGTGCAATTCAGATGGCTTCCCTGACATGCAGAAACTTAAATTCTCCTTGCAGTGCTGTTCGCCACATAGTAAAACAATCATATCAATTTATACATACTACTGTTTCTAAAAGAAGAGTAATATGTTACTTTGTATTGGGAAACCTGGGAGAACTTGATTTTAGGAAAATAAAACTTTGTTTTGGGCATAAACATACAATTGCGTGTGGTTTTGTTGCGCCTCTTTACTGAAGCTGAACAACCTCACAGAGCTTGTATGTTCTGCATTTCTTCACAAAGGCAGTTTAATCTAAAGTGCATTGCTTTAAATGTTTGAACATGAACTTCATTCCAAGCCTTGTTAAGTAAACATTCATATATCTCAAGTTACTAAGATCTTGTTTTGTGTCGTTATTGTGTTTTTTAACAGTAGAGAAATTAGTATGGGAAGCAAAATTAATTGCATTAAAGAAACTTTTGTTAGAAATTCTGTAGAAAACTTCTTAGTATCTCAACCCACTGTGCAATTGAAACTGGTGAATAAATGAGGCATATCATGCTTCAAAATTTTTCTTAAGGTCATACTCTTTGCTCTAAATTTTTGAACAGGTAGAACGATACGTTTCAAGTGAGGAAAATTTCAAGCATTATTTTTCCTCAGTGTAGACTTGCTCATTTATATAAAAGCTGCACACTAACGGCCTCGTTTAGTGGCCTATGAAATGCTTGTGAGGGCCAGTTGTGCATTCTGGCCACATACAAGCATTTGTCCTGCGCTCACTTGGGAGCACAAGTGATGTGCCCATTAATTCTCCTTCCCTTGTGTGTTTTGGTGTCTGCCACAAGGAATTACAGGCGTGTGGGCAAGGAAGGAGCGAGGGTGGTCAGATCCGCTGGGTGACAGGAAGACCAAATGTGCCTGTCACAGGCCAGATTTGCCTGGCTCGATCAACTGGAACTAGAAGGCAGTTTTCTGAAGGTAGCTGGATATAATTACACTCTCTTTTATTCTCCCTCCCTTCTCTGATATGTGTCTAGATGGCTGGAGTGAAGGCACAACTGGACACACCCAGTGAGGGAAGGCCAGTAGCTATGGAAACAAAAGGCAATCCAGCTAAGCCTGCTAGAAATGAAGGTGTGGCTGCAAAGAAACCCAAGAAGAATTACTGCAAACAAAGAACGAAGATGAAAAAGTGGAAAACGAAGTAAGAGAAAACGCAAGGGAAATAGGAGTACCTAAACTTTACTGAGGTAAATATGGACTGGAGAAGGACAAGACAACCCAAAAAGTCCAACTTTCTTGTAGCATCAAAGGAGCCAGAACAACCTGGCGGAGGAGAGAACTACACAACCATGTTTAGAAAGACCAAAACATTCAGCAAACCTTTAACCTTTTCTTACCGCAGTAAATGCATTTCAAAAGAAAACTTCTGATTTAGCTGTAAAAGGGAAAAAAGGGGAAGTATCTTCGGTTGAGGTTAGGGAACAATGTGTAACTTGTTGTAGGCCTCTTGCTGTAGGAAAAAAGCAGTGGTTGAGAGCAATATCTGATATCACTACAATGAGGTTTTGACCTTGCCAGCTCTTTTAATTATTCTTCTAGAGTTGTGACAGTTTTGCATTCTGATAGAATTTAAAATGACATTTGGTTCTTGGCAATGTACATAAAGTGAAAAAGTTAGAGTTAATTAATCATTTTAATGCAGTATTCTAGCCTTTTTTTTAAGAAAAGGAAGTTATATTACTTACAATGATATTTATTTGAATTATTTATTTCAATCTAAATCTCATATCAGACTGCATAACAGTAGTGCTTATTTAAAATAACAAATTGTTCCTGAGGGAACAAGTGATGGGATCAAGACCTCACTCATCATTCCCAAAACCTCAGCTTCTAATGCTGTGCTTGAGCAGTTTACTAGAGATTTGGAGCCAACCTGACAGAGTGAAATCAGGAGAAGAGAGTATTTGGCTCCTGCAAAAGATATAGTAGTGTGATGGCATATTCCTTCCTCATGAAAAGCAGTTTGTAGAAGAGTTAAAAATTTTATGAATGTACTGACAGAATGCTACATAATCTTTTAACGTGTTTATAACTAACATGAATTGCTTGTTAGGGAAGAGTTTGTTGCATTAAAGCTGTTTTACAGGACTTCCTGTATTTTATCAGATAGCAAATTTCAACAGAAACAGTGCTTGATATTCAAGTTGGAAAATTATATCATAGATTTTGTGTTTTCTGGATTTCTGCCTGTAATTTGCTTCAAGAATGTTGTTTTTAGAAGAGTTCTTGTATTCTTCAAAGCTTTGAGAATGAACCCAATAAATTCTTCCCCATTTTCCATTGCACACCATACAGTCAGTGTTAAATGTCTGAGACAATTTTGGTTTCGATGATATTCTGGTCAACAACATGGACCTTAACAAAGACTATCTTCCAAATCTGTTATTTGGACTAAATAAGTTACTGAGTGCACATGTCAGATCAGAATTCTTCTGCTCCATGAGTCTTGACATGGCACGTTTTAGTATTATGGAAACATAAATCTTAAAAAGTTGTTTATTGGATTATCTGTTTTATGTGTATCTGAAGACATTTTCTTTTGGCAGGGTTATGCAGTTAATGGACATGAAAATCTATTCTCTGTGAAATATAAAACATTTTCAGTGTTCCTCCACATGCACAGTTGGATCCATTTGTTATGTTGTTCACCTTGTTAATTCTTTAACCTCCATTTCTTTTGCTTGTGGTGGTGTGTTAGCAATAAGATGGATTAGTTTGGAGCTGCTTGTAAATTGTAAGTATTTCTGATGAAAAATCCTAAATCCATTTAGTGAGCTCCCATAATAGGAATATTTTAGCAGTGAGTCATTTCTGCCAGTTAGCTCTGCAGGAATTCATAGCAGAGTTTTCTGTGTTTGTATAAAACTTTAGCCAGACAAGGATGGAGTTCAGTCTCTGGATGCAGTTACATGTATTAGAAGTGTATGTGTGATTTACCCGTATATCCAGGTGCCTAAAAGTCTTATTTCTATCTTTCATCAATATGATGGAGACATTAAAACCATATTCCCCTATATATTTGGGAAAGGGCATCCGGAAGATGGGTTTTCCATTTCCTGATACGTTTTACTTCATTTGTTCTCTTTTGGATTATCTGAGACTGACATAATGTGCTCTGTGGTGGATTAGCTGTTTCAAATCCTCTGGTTTTGTTCATGTGTCACGTTTTTGGGTTTTCTGAATCTGCCATTAGATTTTTGGAATACGTGCTGCTGAGAACTGTGGGTTGTTCACTTTGTCATGGTTATACAGCACTTACATTCGAGGAATTAATACACAAGTTGTTTGCTTGTTTGTTTGTTGTTTGTTGTAAAGAAGGCATGGCCTAAAGTGCTCTAGTGCATGAGAAGAAATTGCTGTGCTCCCTGACTTTTCAGGGAGTCCTTTTCAGCAAAGCTACATCCCAGCCTGCCCTGCTCCTTTGAATAACTTTGTCCTGGGTGTTGGAATTCATCTTGGTCAAATCTCATGCCATTCTTTTTGTCAGGCTGCAGAATTTGCCCAACGTCTCTCTGAATAGTGGCTCTTCCTATTACTTCTCACAAATTGATTTAATCCTTCTATCCAGATCCTTTCTAAAGATACTGAATAGTATTGGACCCAATATTATGCCCTGAGGAACTTCTCTCATGACTAGCTGCTAGTTCAAATTTGAGCTACTATTGATATTATTAAAAATGGAAGAAACTTGCTGAAAATAGAGGTTTTTGCGCTATATGAGATCACTGATGCTAAATCTAGTTCACTCGTGTTAAAGGATTAAACCGATAGTATCATATCATGCGTTGACAATTTGGAGATAATTTTGGAGGACTAGAAGGGGAAATTCTTACCTGGCATTTAAGGTTATTGTCATAAATCTAAAAGCATCAGTTCCTTATCCTAGCCTGAATTATTGCAGTGGCATATTGTTTGTGAGGTCTAATTTCTTCTCTTTATTTTACAGTAATAAGTGGTTTTCACCTTTATTTGAACTGAATATTAATGGATCAGTTATAAAGAGCTCTTATTCCTATATATGCCTGGCTAGACCTCCTTAACTTTTTTAGAGTTACAATAAACATTGTTTAAGTAAGGAAAAAATGAAAAGTTAGGAAACGATTGTTGTTTTTTTCACTGTTATAATACAGCCAAGCAACTGGAATTACAGAGAAGAATTGGTACTGTGTGACCAAACATCTACTCCTGTTTTGGCATGTGGTAGCTACCAGCTAACAGCAAGTGTCAGCCCCAAGCAGTGAAGTTTGATAGCAAACACTGAATCATTTGAAGAGGTACTTCTGCTTCTTATTTGCTTTACCTTCTGTTTTAAATCATAACTAGCCTCCAAAAGATGATAAAAATTATTTAGGACTGGTCATTCAGAGTATTTAATGCTGGCCTGGCCTCCCTTCAAGTTGCCTATAATTTTAGTAGCAGAATAAATTACATGTAAGCCTAACTTTCTCATATAGTTAAAACTGTTGAGTAATAACTAACTCTAACTACACATAACTAAGGTCTCCTTTCCTTAAACTAAGTACAGCCTTTCCTAAAACGAAAGACTCGGTCCTTCCCAGAAGTATTACCATTGCTTCATGTGTCTTTAAATTTTCCATGTGACAAATGTGTGTACTTGTTTATTTGTTTTGGGGGTTGTTTGTTCTTCTTAGTTGCTGTTGAACTATATTTACTGCAAAGATTTTAAAATGTTGGCCAGTTTAGATTCCATTTTTCTATGCCCAAAATATTAAATAAAAAGGTTTTCAAATATGCATTGCTATATTAAATATCCCAATTTAAATTTCCTTAGCATATCAATTTCCTTTGCAATCATTCCTCCGATATCAGTTCTGGTATACTTTTAATATAGAGGGAATGAAGATTTTCTGTGTATATAGCAAATTTGTAAGTAGCCCTGTTAATAAGGAATGCAGTCAGATTCATTCTGATACAAATACTGCCAAAGTATTTTTTAGAAGTTGTTATTTTAAGACATAGACAGCATGAAGTGAAAATGTTTGTTTAGAAGTTCATCACTGAAAATCAGATTTGGAGTTAATGATGCCAGCTGAAAAAAATAATTCACACGTGTTCGTAAAGTCATGGCTCTTACCTTAGTGCGCACTTTGGGACTTTCTTACTCACTAGGTGAGTAGCTCTGTGCCAGTCCTGATGTGTCACTACTTGCAAACCTCCACCTACCAAATCTCTGCGCAAGCATTTCAGACATTTCAGATGGGGGTTTTTTTTTGGTTTCTTTTTTCCTTTTAAAAAAAAAAAAGTAAGCAAAATATTTTTACTGAACCAAGTCACTCCCCGGTGTCTTTTCTGGGAAACACTGCCTAGTAAGTAGAGCACTTAAGCAAACAATTTACAAGTCTGATCAAATTCAAGCATTAAAAAAGAGTGAGGAAAGAAGTTGTCAATATCCCATTATTTCCTACCACGTCCACCAGCCAGACTAAACAGCCATGCTAAAAAATATTTGAATCACCAAAACTTTTGTTTTTCCTTTGTTTTCTTTCCAGGGCTATGTAGGTAACACATCCAGGCCTGCCATTGTGCAGTTCTGTTCCCATGGCTAACAAGAGGAGAACAGTACTCTGCTTTGTCTGTCTTTGTGTTCTCCGTTAGTACCTGAGTAATGAAATAAAATTAAATGGAAGGATAATCACTGGACAACTACATACGTGCTACTTTGAGGGAGTTTTCTAGTCAAAAAACAGTAAGTGCTCATATCATAATTGAAATTCTTCAGCATGTTTGTGGAGAACCTAAGGTGAATGCTCATTAGGTTTAATCAGACAGGTTTGTTTAATCCAAAAGTCAGTGTTATTTAGGTCGAGAAATTTGGGGAGCGTATTATACTGATGATACAAGTGGCCACAGGGAAAAAGAAATTAACAAGGCGATGGACTTGTCATTTATTTAGCAAGCAATAGATGAGTAAGTTAAGTTTATATCCTGTCTTTTCTAGTGAAGATCAAAATCTTACACGATATCTCATCTCCCCAACTTTCTCCCTTATTACAACCTTTCCCATTATGTCCACTATGCTACCATGCTGCTCCCTTTTGGAGCACTAGCCACTACACTAAAAAAATACACCCAGCTCCTCTAGGAGGGTTTATTGGAGGTGCACCTGAAAGCAATTATTAGTGAAAATGTTAAGCATTACATGCAGTCTTTCACACTAAAATTGCAGGCTGTTGATAGGTTTTTCTGATTATTTAAATGCAGAAGTCTCTGGTTTTAGAAATCAAATCTGTGCTTCTGACTTGGAAAAGCAAGTCTGAACCTGCTTAGCAGAAATGAATCTCTTTGTAACTGCCCTTCCCTCTCTCTGAATCAACACCTTTTTTCAAGTTTCTTTGCCTTAAATTTTATCTAGAGTTATAAGATGCTACATGAAAGAACTGAAACAAAAAGAAAAAACAGAACCCTCACTGTACATAATCAGATTTAATCAAGAAAGTAATCCTTTTTTTTTTTTGAGTTTGACTTAAAAACACATGACATGTCACAAGACATCATTTGTTTCCTAGCAAATGCAGCCAAACCTGGCCCTAATTAAATAATGAAGCTCAGATGGTGTAAGAACTGTTCTATCAGTCCTAAGTGTTCTGTGCTACTAGCTACTAAAACAGAGTTTGTATATTTACCCCTCCCCACTGCCTCTCTGGTATTTTGAAGAACTGATGGTTCTAACTGGGATTGAGATGTGTTCCATACTGCTGTTGTAATAACATACAGATATTTTGTTTTTATCAGTGAACTTTGAGAAGTGATTTTATATTTTAATTAATTTTCATGGTCCATTTCAAAGGTTACATGTTTTTAACTAAACAGAGGCAATTATTAGCAGAATACAGTTACCAGGCTACAATTTTGGCATAGTAATGCACAGTTTAAGGATCATTTAGCATCTATTTTAAGACTCCTTGAAGCTTCCAAAATTATTCCCTATGTTCTGGATAACTTCTTCAAGGTGTGACAGCTATCTCTACGTTTTGGCAGAGGCCCAAAGTTTATCCAAAACATGGGACTGTTCATGTTGTGAGTCACCAGTGTGGAAAAAAAAGCTCGCATTGATGGGAGACAACAGAACAGAGTAGACTTGATTTTCAGTGAAACCTTTTAATCTTATTGCTAGGAAAAACTCCCCTCAGGATTTTTGGCAGTTTCCTTCCCTTATAGCTACTTCCATCCCTTTGGTAGGAGAGCCCAAGCTCTGTGGTTATTCATGCTCTTCTGTTCCCGATGAGGTCAGGGACGCTCTGTGCACCAGTAATATTTCCCACAATGTTTTCCAGTGTGTTGGCAGTCTGGGGAATGCTCTTGTAGAGCTGGCAGCTCTGGTCATTTTAAGTAGTGTCTCTGCTAAAAGGGGTTCAGATATCTGCCTTCATGCTGTAATATGCTGGTGGTCTGTGCCTATCCTATCCAGCTGGTACTGCTGGGAAAACTGAACTGACATGTGTCTCTTTGACCTATTAATATATATTAATGTAAGGATTTGTATCTCATTTCAGATGGAATTGCAGCTCTCCAGTCCCCAAGTAGACTAAATTGTGATTGAAGCTAGTTGTGATAAAATAAGAACAGACAGTGAAGTTAAATTAGAAGTGATGTCTGCTTTCCAGCCGTTGTGGTATCAAAGATTACGTGCTCTTGGGATAAAGAGGCAGTTGGCTATCAAACAGGGCAAATCCTTTTGAAATGAAGCATGTTCACTGAAACATGGTTACACGCAAAGTGACGGTTTGTTTGTACATCCTGTGGTGGTTTCATTCAAAAAGCTGAGTTTATTCACGCTGCCAACACCAGTGCAAGGAATTTGGCCAGTTTGTTTCAGTTCTGTTTGTGTATGTATCTAGGCAACCTCTCCGAGTCAGACACTGCATTATTGCTTCCCTGCTGAGCACGAAACACCAAAATGCTAGTGATTAGCATTTCAGTTTAGAAAGCAAACAGAGCATGAATATTTCCGGATACTATAAATTCTTGTGATAAGTGTGTGCCAGAGATGTTATAAATGTGCTAAAGAACAGAAAATCATCTGAATTGCTTGGTTATCAATTTTTCATAGTGCATATTGCTCAGTGACTCTCTCTTTGCCCCGTGACTGATGACGATGTCAGTCAGTAGTTGGGAAAATGCAGTAGCCTGGGTTTGGTCACAGTACCAGCTGATGTTGCTGGCCTGTCTGCAAGAACACTTCTTGTCTGAGTCTGTTAGGAGAGAGTAAGGAAGGGTCTTCCTTCCTTTTGAACATTTTGAGTGGAGTGAAGATGATTCCATGTTGTTTTCTGTTAATGGTGGGTTGCCAGCACAAGGAGATTTCACCAGGGTTATTCAGCCTTAATGAGTTTTTTGACTATTGGTGGTCACTTTAACTAGATACTGTGATTGTTTGTGTGTGTGTGTGTGTGTGTGTGTACACACTTATAAAATACATACTTTTTTTTGTCTTATGCTTGCATGCATAAACAAGTTCCTTTCTGAGTTCTCTTCAGCTGATATTTTGCTTTGCTACTCCCTTGAATCAGATCTATGGTCACCCAAAATTCTTGTTCTTGATCTTGGTCCTGACCTAGGCCAGCACGCACTGCCCATACACAGGAGGTTGTAAGATCTAAGGATAGCAATGGTGTAAGTGGTGTAATGGTGGTAGGAAAAGTTATTGCAAGGAAATCAGTTATTCTAGCCATGTTATGGCTGAAAACATAAGGAGTTCCAAGAAGTTACAGAGCAGCAGCTAAAAGTGATTTTACAAATATACAGAATAAAAAAGTAGTTCAAGGCAAGTCCAGTGATAAAAGGATGTTTGGAAATCGCAAGCAGGATACAAGTTTGCTATGGCAGAGAGTGGATGTTTTTCTACCCATTTAAGAGTTTTTGTTGTCAGACCTGAATGCAATGAGTGAAGCCCTTTGAGATACAGCATGGGAGGCTAACGGTAGGCTACAAAACCTGTCACCTTCAGTTGAAGTGATTGCTAAAAATGCATACTTTCTCATGTATGTATGCATTTTCATTAGCAGGTACAATACCTGGGCTTGGCCCTGAGGAGTTTAGAGTCAAAATGCAGAGGTTAGGAACTGGTGAGAAGGCAGAGATTGACCTGAGATCACCCACCAAATCATAGCACTGCAGGGCGTGCCTGGGGAGAACTGTTATTTTACAAGCTGGGTTCCTCCTACACTGTGCGTAAATACGTAGTAGCGTAAAGGGTAGTCAGTTTGTATATGTGTAGTGTATATGCAGTATATGTATATATGTAGGAAGTATACAGGCAGTACATATGTAAAGTAAGCATGTAACAAATTATATGTAATATCTGTAATATACACAATCATTCCATAGATAATTGTAGTTCTTTTAAATGGTTTGTTTCAAACAAATGAAAACTTGAGTGTAGAATAGTGTGTGTACTGGAATGTGCATGTGTGTGTAAAAATTAAATTGTAGAAAGTGGAATTGAGCCTAGAGATTAGCTTGTTAGGTGGAGCACTTAGCAAGAGCTCTGGTTCTCTGGTACTTTGTTAGATAAGGGATTGCTGTGGTATGCAGTGTGTGTTCCAAGGCATGCAGTAGAATTACATTTGTGAAATGGCAGGTCTGTCGTAACAGATGTTATGGAAAAATGTTCTATTAAAAAAAAACACAAGTTAAACACATTGAATATATTCAGAGTTTATACTAATGCAGTATAATGAACGTGGTCCTTCAGGAGTACATTTTTGCACTAGTTAAGGATATAACCTTGCCAAGTTACTGTTCTGGGAACCTTGTTAGCTATGTGTTATTTTCTTTGCAGCCTGTAATCACTTTAATTGCTAGGAACAAATCCACGTATTGGTCAACTTCTAAGAGGCATATTTTGCTTGCCTTTCTAAGTCTGTAATGTTTTACGGCTGCTCCCAGATGTCTTGGACTCGGCTCCACCTTCTGATCCACTGATTGACTGCTCAGCAGATCTAGCATGACTTTCATCCAGTCTGGGCTACTGCAGGAGCTTTATGTGTATCACTGGAGTTTCCAAATTAGACCACATAATCAAGGTGCAAAAAGAATACCCAGAGGTTGGTCAGATTGTGTGTTAGGCCAAATGGAATTGTCCTCTTGCAGCATAATGCACTCAGTGAAGCAACGTTAAACATACAGGCTGAGCCACACCTAGACTAGAAAGTCCTGATCAATCGGTTGATACTGGTTTTTCTCTTTCTCGCTTTGTTTCTCTTGGTTTTTTGTTTTTTGGTTTTTTTTTCTTCTCCTTTGTCGGGGCAGAGAGAGCATTGGGAAAAAAAAAAAGTTTATATAGGCAATAAATGAGATCAGAATTGTGACCTTCAAAACTATTGTGTTGAACTGATTTTTGCAGTAAGTGCCCTGAAAGAGCATATGCAAGATGTAGATGAAGGAATCGGGGACAAAGTGAGAGAGAGTAAAGACCTCTTGAGAGCCAGCATGAGCCCGTTTCCATTAATGTAATTACAGAGAGAAAGCTTGAAGGAGAGGGAGAATTTGTGTTGAACTAGAGCATTAAATACATCAGGTCTCACATAGTATAACATGATGAGATGATAATGACAATAAAAACTAAAAGGGTTGGTGAGATGAGAGATTGTAGGCATATTAGATTGAATGTAAGAAAAAAATTATCAACCAATATTAAGCAGTAAGAAAAAATGGGAGAGTCAGCCATGGTAATGTCACTGGGGTCTGGGAGGATGGAGTAAATGGACGTACAGGCTTGCGCTGAAGAGTGTGCAACAAACAATTCACAGTGAATTGCCGGGAAAGAGGAATGAGAGATTGGTACAACGGCATCTGTTTTCCCATCCTCAGGGCTCTGGGGAGCTCCCATTGACAAATTGCTCTCTGTCTCTGTGGTCAGCACGCAGCAGGCAGATCACAGATAATTGCAGCTGAAGTAGTTGTGTGTTATTTGAAATATGACCTTTTATGCAGAGATTTTAAGAGGCTGTGGGAGACTAAGTAATGTGAGAGCAAACTGAAAACCTTTCTGGGCAGTGCCTTGCCAGCCAGTTGCAGCATGTTTCTCCCAGTAACTCATCCGTGCGGCCGGCGCAGAAACACCCTGGGCTCCTGATACCTGCGGGGCCGGTCCCAGCCTTTGGCAGTGGTAGTTGCTCTGGTGTGGCACTCGGGTGGTTGTGGGCCAGAACCCCTTGCAGCTGGTGCTGTACAACCCCTCAAAGCTTTGGTTATGTCTTAAATAACCCATGTGCCCCAAATGTCTCATTTTTAAAAGTGATTCAGGCACTTGGCAGCTGTTCCCCTATTGTATTAATTTCCTCTCTGGCAGATAGCAGTAGTCTTTCCTATTTGCACAGTCTGGCTCCTTCCTTCTTCAGCTTGTGGGTGTTGCAGAGCGTTCCTTTTTTTTTTTTTTTTTTTTTTTCCCCTCAACAATATGAAGAATGTGTAGTATTTCCATGGGCACGATCACCAGGCCTTGGTGTTAGGACATGGTCGATTGTTTTGCCAGGAGCATGAATGTATTTTCTGCCATTTTTCTGCCATTCGGGCCACTCAGATTTCCCTGCTGATACGAAT
>JAUBOD010000031.1:4743250-4764024 GCA_032353885.1 Nothura maculosa | reverse complement strand
AAATGAAGACAACAGATTTCTGGTAAACAAGCTGAACAGAGATGCACCACTCCTTGCAGAATCAAGGTATGTTAGCTCTGTTACCTCCTCCCAGAAAGCTGAAAAGTCATCCCTGTCGTCTGTCTTGTTCAGCACCATGTTCCATGGGCCTAGTGCTGTTGCTTAGGCCCATGGAAATCCAAATCCAGTCCCTTTTTAACTCAAAAATCACATACAGCTATAATGTTTTACTATGTTTACTTCTTCTTTTCTTGCTGTATAACAGCATGAACTTCAAGGTTTGAGCTCTTTAAAAAAGAAAAAAAATGATATTATTCATCATTATTCAAAAGGAGTTCTCTCTCTTATCTCCCCTTCCCCAAATACATTTCTGTCTGGAAGAAATTTTCTTACTTGAAAACAAACAAACAAAAATTAAGTCAGTTTTTGACACTCATTGATAAAAGGGTGCTGCTAAAACCTGCCCAGCTAGAATAAACTGTCATTCTATTACCTTGAAATTTTTAGGCTTTTGGTGAAGAGTATTGAGGGAGGGGAGAAAAAAAAAAGTGAGTGCAGCTCTTTGGTCCACCCCACCTCAGCAAATGTGAGTCAGCATCCTGTTCAGGGCAGCAGGATTCCCAAGTGTGAAATACAAGCACTCATTTTCCACAAAATGCCAGAGCAATGAGTTAACTCATATTTCCATCCACAAAGCATATGAATAACTTGGACACAGTTGCTTGCGGGCTTCTAATCTCTCACAATTGTTTTAAAACTTGAAAATGTCATTTGCTAGTTTTGAATGCCAAGAATGTTTTGAATTCAGAATTTACTAAAAAAAAAATAAAAATAAAGACTGGTTTATACTGTGGCTCTACAAAGGCCTGGTGCACCTCTTCATCTATGCATGGCCATTTGGTCATTTCTGGACTCTTTATGGGAACATTTTAAAATATGCTATCAGTCGATTTTGTCAGCAGCCTGGTTACAAACCAAACTTTGTAATTTAAGACACGGCATGCTTTCCAGGGCCTCAAGACTTTTGTAGGCCAAGCGCTGATGTAGGTCTGCCTAAATGTGAGCGAAAAACATGAGGCTATCAGGTCCAGTGTTTCATCTCTTCAAATCAGAGTCACATTTTGTTCTTGCTCCTTATGAAAAATGGAGCCAAGAGAGAGATGAATATGAATATTTGGATTTCACTTACTCTTTAAGAATTTGTAGCTAAGGGCTGTGAGGTCTTTTGTAGCACTCACGCTGGTCTGATTTGTATTGTAATTTCTGAGTCAATTCCTTTGTGGTTGAGCTGCGGTGAGGTCACTTTTGCTTAATAAGACAAAAAGTAGAAAAAGATTCTGTGAGGGACCTGAATTCTTGTAGTAGCTGCTCCATTCCTTTTTCTATTGCAAAATGAACGTTAACAGGCTAGTTACTGTTGCATTTCATGCTTTTATTACAGTACAGATGTGGAAGGAACTCAGACAACAAACAGTCCCAAGCAAGCACTTGCACAGCACAGCTATAGTCTAGCTTGATGCTGGAGCCTAACCGTTTGAGAGCTGTTCAAGCTGTCTCCTCTCTCTGTCTATTTACACACTCTGCTGATTCTACTGTTTGGCAGAATTCATTAGCTGAAAGTTACTTCCAGCTGCAGTGTTGAATAGCAGGTCAGAGGGTTCTGGTTAACCGATAAAATACAGGAGATGTGAAGGAGCATTTTGCCTAGAGGCAGAAATCAGTGGCATAGCATAAAGCAGCACTGGAGAGTTGAGGAAGGGGGTGGAAATACTTTGTGTTGTGTTGTTTTACGGTGTGTCCTTGTCTGCTCTGTTAGATGAAGTAGGAAGATTAATTTGGAGGAGTAGAATTATAAATTCAATATAAGGCTTTACTTGAGCCAGCCGTGAGTCCTCAAGCAAGTGCGGTGCAATCAAGCAATTGCTGTTCTGCTTAAGAACCCCTGGATGGCCTTCATTGGTGCAACATCAAAATATGTGCCAGCAGTGTTGTTCCTGTTTGTCCTTTGGAGTCTTTGTTATCTGCCTGCTCTGCATCCTGCTTTCTAACAGTTCCTTTGATTTGGCTTGTAGCAGAGACTCACATCTCCAGGAATTTTCTTCTGACTTACAGAGACTGGCTTATTGCAAGGACAGGTTTTACAAGCTCTCATAGCAAGAGAGTAATTGAGATATTTTTAGAAATGAGTTAAGGGAGTATAAATACGGCTTTTTCTTCTGTGGCTGTTAAAATAGTTATCCTTTGATTATTCATTTGCATGCTAGGCTGAGTTTGGGAGAATCCAGTTGAAAGCAGCAAATGGGAAGAGAAAAAAGAGTGAATCTGAAATGGAGATTGTCATTAACAGGCAGGAGCGGTAGCAGAGTCCCAGGATGCTTCCTGCACTGGAAAGAATCTTGAGTTGCAAGTACCTGAGACCTAAGAAATTTCCTGTATAATGTAAAAGCTTTTCTTCAGTATGTAATGCCTAGAATTGGTGTCAGCAGGAATATCGGCCTTGTAGGATCTAGGGCTGTGGAATACATTAGGTACCATGGATGGGCAGTGAGTCTGACCCCAGATCAGTGCTTTGGCACTTAGGATAAAGCCAAAAGATCTTGTATTTTGTCAGCAATTTACTTTAAGTGAAGAGAATTATAAGACATCATTTAAACTTAAGCCTTTATGGATTCAACTATTAAAAGAGATAGGTAGGGAGCTTAAGCATCCAAATTGTCTCAGTAGCTTAATTAAAAATCATCAGGGATCTTCTATGGCCATTTCCAAAAAAGGGAGCATGTACATAATTCCTCCCAATATCGGGAAGACTTTCTAGTTTCTAAGTGTCTGAGCTGGTGAGCAATGATGCTATGTCCTTTTCCTCTCATTTTTGTTTGGAGTATCAGTTAAGTGCTTAGAGGCAAATTAAAATACATAACTGCTTTTTAAGAAACCTTCATTCAAATCGTTCCAATGAAATTACAGGGTAAGCTATAATAAGCTGGAGTTTGTCAGTTCTGAAGCTGAACAGCTTTCTTTGCAGAATCCTGCATGGCTGATGCACCTGTGAAACGGAGCACAAGTAGCAAAGCTGGCCACGGGCTGGCCCCAGCTGAGGTGAACATATGAGCCTGCAAGTCAAGAAGTGCATTGCATCAAAAATATGTCAATAGCTACAGTTTCTGCAAGGCCAAGACTTAACATATTCTACACTAGAGAGAGCTGTTGAGCAACTGTGCTGTGTTCTAAGTGGAGGAGAGCATATTAATACAAATAAAAAAGCTTCTTTTGACTCTTTTTTTTCATTGTAGGTGTGGATGAGGTCACCATCATCAACATCCTAACAAATCGCAGCAGTGAACAGAGGCAGGATATCGCTTTTGCCTATCAGAGAAGAACCAAAAAGGTACTAAAATATGAAGAAATATGAAATATTAAATATTTTTCCTGTGCATAGTTAGGTTTTCATGACTCACATATTTCACAGATATTTAGGCATAAAGTAGAAATAAACATTCCTTATTTTGTCTTTTTGCTAATAGTAAAGATTCCTTTACTTTCTATCTGTTGTCAGATAGGATTTCCAAAAGTATTCAGTATGCACAATTAGAAGGAAATCTGTTGAAGACATGAGTTTTACAGTATCTCCAGAAATCATGCTGGATAGCAGATCGTTACATGCTGAAATGTGCTGGAAATTATCAGTTGTGTATTTTCTGATGTGTAGCAAAATCGCTACTTAAACCTGTGGAAAAACCTTTGCCAGGAAATGCCTCAATTTGAAAGAAAAGGCAAAAGAGGTTTGGGTGTTGTTTATTTATTTAAAGATAACTTAGCCTAAAGAAAGTACTCAATTTCTCCACAAAGTGAAATTAACTGAACTTTCAAAAGATATTTTCCGGATGGAAGTGTCCCATGTAGTCATCTACAGAGGAAAACAAATCTGTAGGACAGATTACAGCAGCCTGTATAATGAGTCCTGTTAATTGGAAGTTTTCTTGATGTTTTCTTGTCTTTTGAGAATCTTACAGTAATTGAAGTTCTATGCCCACACTGAAGAGAAATTTGCCTAAAAATCAGTTTAAGATTATGACGAATGTCTCTCTTTCAGGTTTGCCAGAGCCCAAATGGTAATTCTCCAATAGCAGCCCAGAGTGCTCATCTGCTACCAAATGTAAAACTAGAGTAAAATTTGGGAAATTCACCAACTTTTATGCATGGCTGATGCACACGCAGAAACATATGCAAGTTGGATGCATGTGTGTGTGCACACAGGCC
The DNA here is from genome assembly GCA_032353885.1 of Nothura maculosa. Classification (NCBI taxonomy): domain Eukaryota; kingdom Metazoa; phylum Chordata; class Aves; order Tinamiformes; family Tinamidae; genus Nothura; species Nothura maculosa. The sequence continues at coordinate 4,759,767 of JAUBOD010000031.1, read as the reverse complement.
TGGGTCCCAGCAGTCACTCTCTGTGGCCAGCATGAAAACTTTGGACCCTAATAATAACATATGTCACTTGAAGCTCTGTTAAATGTTTTGCATGAGCACAAAAATTGTACAGTTGAGAGAATCCACAGCTTCTTTCCTTTAAATGTTTCTCTCTCCACTTTTCTTATTTCCTTACTGCGACCCAGGAACCAACTGAATTTATCAAATATGATAAGTGCAAAAGTTAAAAATAAAACCAATGGAAATGTTAATAGAAAACACCCAGGTGAATAACAGGAGAGGAAAAAGATGGGATGTGAAAAGACATATCTTGAGCAGGGATATATCCTCTTGAGAAAATATTTCATGAATTTCTTTGCTAATATGCTGTGAAACCACCTGAGGTGGCTGTGCTTTATTGCTCACATGTCCTGTTGCAGGATTTTTCAACAGGCCATTATATGGAAAAAAGATCTCAAACTTACCTCCATTTTTGTTCCTATGAGTTTAGCTCCAGTAGGAACCAATAATAATTCTGAGGAGCAGTATTTCTATCAGGAAGATCAATGCAATATTTTCCCTTCACGAGCATTAATGATGATACTAGGGATGTAGAAGTGCATTGATTTGACTGATAATGCTGGAAACGCGCCAAGTGCATCTGAAATTTTGTTCAGATCACTATGTTTTCCATCTGCTCGTCCACACCTGCCCTAAACTTACTTATATAGAACCCATTAATTTAAATGCAGGAAGTCTCTTCTGAATGCTCTGGTTTTAATTTCAGCTATAGGAGACACTGATCAGTGTAGATCCCAGACCTGGATCTAGGCTTTTGAAATTTGTAACTACACTGCATTGCAGCTGATACTAGCATTATTCAAGTTGCATCTGAAACCCCTAAAAAAGGAAATGCCAAACTTTATTTTCTATAGATCCATATACATCTCATGAAGTGAAAATATCTGGTTTTTTTTTCCTCCAGCTTTGGCTGACAATTAACAATAGAGGTTTTGGCTACTGAGCTCTGATGATTTCCTGAAGATAGGGCTAATTTTCCTACACTCAGGAGCTGTTTGGGACCTGGGCCAGTACAATGGAATAACTATTTTTCAGTTGCAGTCAATTTTTCAGTGTCTTAAGCTAATTTAAGGCTGAGATAAATAGGGAAAACCCAAATAATATAGTGCTACTGGGAACACTGTGAAATACGGTGCAGAGGCACCGGCCACAGGGAGTCAAACTCGGATCCATCAGCGCTTATTAGCTCCAGCACAGTGTCAGTGCTTCAAGACCAAAGCTGGGTTGTACAGAGTCACTTAGATGTCTTTGCACCATGCTTCCTAGCACTTTGTCAGCCACCAGTGGATTTTTCTTATTTTCAAAGGACGAGAAAAAATGTCTTTGCCCTAATTTATTTCTTAGATTTCCACAAAAGAAAACTCTTTATGTTCTGTTTCCATGTCAGTTGTGCAAAAAAGACTATTGCTGCCTTGGAGATTTAAAGCACTACAAGCTGAATTCTCTGGAGATCAGAAGTGAGCTTTAATTACTTCTTCCATTCTCCCTTCTATTTTACAGGAGCTTTCAGCAGCACTCAAATCTGCTCTGTCAGGTCATTTGGAGGCAGTGATCTTGGGCCTGCTGAAGACACCATCGCAGTATGATGCCTCTGAATTGAAAGCTGCCATGAAGGTAAATGAAGTCTGAAATTTAAATATATTGAAGTCTGATGACACTATCTCAAGAATAAGTATGGACTTGTTATTCAAATACTTTTTTCAAATTTGGCCACTGACTTTTTAGTATTACAGTTTAAGTATCCACCTTCAAGTGTTAGCTAAATCCTCTCTTGAGGAAAAAGTAATGCGAGGCAGATGAGGAGTGACTAATAGGCAGTGTTGGCTGATAGCTGCTCTTCTGACTGCCTTGAAAAACAACGAACAGGTTCTTTATAAAAAAGGCATAAGAAAGCGGCAGGAGCCATTAAATCCTTTGCTAGTATTTATAGGCTTAATAAAAACTGGTTTCCCGTTACTGGGTCATATCACTTATGTTGAAAGAACATCCTGTACCCAGGCCTTTCTCTCTGTGGAACACAAGGAGGAGGAGGCTTCAAAGGAGGCTTGGAGAAGAGCACAGCAGTGGGTGACAGAGTTCAGTCCCCTGCAATCGCAGGCAAGCGTGGAATGGATCGCTAGTTAGGAAAAATCTGCCTCTCTTGCTACGAAGACAGGTTTTGAGAAGTGCTCATGCCAGTGTTTTTACCTCTCTAGACAAACTAAGGTTTGGGAGCTTGTATTCATAAGAAGCTCTTATACCTCTAATGTTCTTACTTTTTTAAAAATAATTAATTAAAATTATTAAAATATGTGTACTAAAATTCAGAAGAAGACAAAGAGATGATTAATTACAATCTCCAGAAACAGATGTACAAAAATAATATCAGTGCACCAATAACAAATAAGGAGACATAATTGCTTTTTTAATTGTGGGCCAAATCCACTCTTGGAGCAATCAGATGCTGCCCTCTTCTGGTTTATCCATAGGCTATCCATCATTTATTGTGAATGAGATAATAATTCAAAATTTCTGAAGATTTTGTGTGTGGTATGTTAAGTTAGAATGACCATATACTTATCTAGCATTGGTGCTGTACTTACAACCAGGCGATCAAGTCTTAGTCTCAAGCCATGGTAGCATATTTTCCTTACAGGTCAGATGTTTCCATCTCCCAAGCATTCATTCTAATGTTCTGAGTTTCCTAGCAAAATACTGTTTTCCTTGCTTGAGCTTAGGTGTTTTTTTTTTTCCTGGTATATATTCCCACAAAATACTTCAAAATAATATTTAGAGATTATTAAATTGTTACCCATTATTTCTTCCCCAGATATCCGTTAGAATTATTCTGTGGAGAGCTGTCCCAGTTCTCTTAGCTGTGAGACATTGCTTTAGTCCTCTTATTTTTTAATTGGTAAAGATGCTTTTTCCGAGACAGTAATTTCTCACATAACTACCTACATATTCCACATATAAAATGTGGAATGCTATTTATGTATTCTGTGGGATGCTATTTATGAGCCAGAAGCTTGAAATATGGGTGGATATTTGCTGGTCAGGAGATGAGGCTAATGCCTGTGTCACCTTCAGCATCTATTTATAGTGGGGAGATGTAGGGAGAGAGGTGAGGAGAAAAAGCTGGGAAGAACATGGTCTCTGCACATTTGCATGATGAAAATGAGGTTTTATTTTGCTATGCTCTCAATGGAAAGAGAGAAGAGAATCACGTGTTGGTAGTGATATGTTAACCTCATTGCCATTATGCTGGTAGGGAGATCAGGCAAGTGTTACAAACACGTCAAATATTTCCCTCAGATACTATCTCCTGTATCTCAAAGCTAATGGGATAATATTTGGCAATTAAAAATGTTCCATCTGGGTTATCTCAGGCACATTAAAAACATGCATACAGTTGGCAAAAATATCCCTGAACAGTTGTGGAACTGTTAGACTGGGAGAAGGGAAAATGAGTAATAAAATGTCAGTAAAATATTTTGAAACCCTTCAAGCAAGTCTGCTGGTTTCTGACACTTAACTATATTTTGTGTGGTGCAGGGTCTGGGAACTGATGAAGACACACTCATTGAAATCATCTGCTCACGGACAAATCAGGAGCTTTATGAAATCAATAGAGTCTACAGGGAAAGTAAGTTTATATTGAAAGTTGCAATATGCTTGCTCACAACCTTACTTGGATAGATGCTCCCAGGGTCAGTTTGGTTGGTAGAGTCACTTGCATCACATCTGCTTTGATTCTCGGCTAGTCAAGCAGAAGAAATTTGTATTGACATACTGGATATTAGGGTGTATTTATAAAGTTTCATCTGTTCTTGACAATAAACAGATTGGAGAGCATTAGCTAGTCATCCAAGTAGTGTCTAAGTAGTTTTTTTTCCCTATTTTACATGTATTCCGTGCATAGTGCAAGAGTAACTGGTTTTGCTTGGCCTTCAGTGAGTACCCTGAAAGAGCTGATTGACAGCTGTTAAACATTAATACACAGCAATGTATAGTATAACTGTTCAGAAAACAATGAAAAGCCTGAGATGCCACACCAGGATTGTACACAGTATTGTTACATTTAATCAAAACAACTATATTTTTTTGCATTAAACTGGTAATTGCAGTTGTTCAGTTATAAATCCTGAGTGGTAGAAGTCTAAATTCTGTTTGGAAAGCAAGCAAACAAATGGATAGCAAACGATAAACTGGTAGGATATTCAGCTTGAAACAGTATTCTCTTCTTTTCAATGTGCCCAGGCTTTCTTACTGTCTTCCCATAACTGACAGACAGGCCTTGCTTGCATGGGAGCTTCCACAGCAATGTTTTGTTGTGTGCTTTTAATCGTCTTTCACAAATGACTGGGATGGTAGCTGGTTGCTTTTGTATGTAAAACACAGTGATTAGCTGTAAGGAGCTGTAGTGTAGCTCCTTGTAAATAATAACTTGTCAAACATTATTAAATAGAAAAAATATCTCTTTGCTAGTGTATAAGACAGAACTGGAAAAGGACATTATATCAGACACATCTGGTGACTTCCGCAAGCTAATGGTTGCCTTGGCTAAGGTATGTCTGTCCATATTTTTCTATGTTTCCTAATGTTCCCATGCTTTGGTATTTGATACTTTTTAATAAAACAATAGTATTTCTGATACAACTTCTAGTTTCTTTGTACTTTTACTGTGTTTTGAGGAAAAAAAATCAAATGTTGAGGGGCATAGTATCTTCATAGAGACACTGCATTCATAACAGCAGCTCAATCATGAGGATGAAGCATACTCTAATGATTACACATACAACAAATACTGATTAACAAACCAAAGAGAAAAACAATGTGTATAGCCAACTGCTTGCAATCTTTTAAATCTCTTCTAAATATTGCTGTCGTTTTTTAAAGGGCAAAAGATGTGAAGATACTTCTGTGATTGATTACGAGTTGATTGACCAAGATGCTAGGGTAAGTGCTAATAATGACCATTAAAGGTTCTTACTGACTGAATTTTGGGGGGTGTCCAGCTAGACTACAAACGCTGTGCATGTGAAGAGCACAAGAGCACTCTGTAAAAGCAGGTATATGTATTTCAAATTGTCTTGTTTGCATGCTGTTGAGGAATCTGCCACTTTGAATCTTGACATCTTCAGTTATGTATTTTCATGGGCTACTCACTCACTAGCACTTAACGGTAGCTCCCTGGTATTTTCCATAGGCATATTGAAAAAGAGATGCTTTCAGAAAAGGAAGCACTGATGCATTGTGAAGAGTGGTGGTAGCAGCCAAGTAATTTCAAAATATTAAGAGTTAGGTATCACTGAACTTATTGGCTGATTTGCTTGTTTGTTATATCTGTACTTGTCAAGAACAACTTTGCTGAGGAAAATGCACCTAAAACCATAGTAAAACCTCTTCATACAAGCAAATACAGGATAAAATCTAGCTTAGCTCCAGGTTAGATCCTTAGACCTTGTCTTTGGTGGTGTGGTCAACACTGTGTTGGCATAGTTACAGTAGTGCTTATTTTCCAGTAAAGAAATTGTGATTTTTTTGACTGCCTTTTCATATAACTCATAGTTTTTCTTATCTTTCTAATGCCAGGAACTGTATGATGCTGGTGTGAAGAGAAAGGGAACCGACGTGCCAAAATGGATCAACATTATGACTGAAAGAAGTGTTCCCCACCTCCAGAAAGGTACTTTTCAAGTGACAGTCTATTTTTTATTTTTATTTTTTAGCTACAGAAGGAGAACTAGACTCAAGTGGTATCTGTTTAATCTTGGATATGATTAAAGTTGGTGTGAAAAGCTATGAAACATGGAAATCTTAATTCATAACCAAGCTGGGTTTTTTTAATCTACTTATTTCTGTGGATGTGTTCAGCTGATAAGTTGAATGTGCATATAGCCTTTTTCTGTACAGGTACAACAATCAATGATATTTCATCTGCCCTGGGAATGAAAACATTACAAATCTAGAACACTGCGGTGCAGGATACCTTGAGAATTCTTTTAGTAGTTCCCTGTCTGCTAGAGTAGGTCAGCCATGCCATGTGTTTAAATTGGATATTGAAGCTGCCAAAGAGCAGCTCGAGTATTGCTGTCAGAAGCACCTGGGAAAGCCATTTTGGAGAATTTTATTTTCAAGCTAAATTTCATTAACTTTGACAACCCTATTGTTTAAAAAAATATTAATGGCAGGGTGGTATTTTACCAGATGTTTGAGATATTTGAGAAAAAGAGAAGGCCATAGCATCAGAAGTTTATTATCAGCTAATAAGTTGAGACTGTACTGAAGGTAAAAGTTCTTGAAAGGACTTGGACAGATACTTTTTCTTCACATGCATCTGCATTGCACTGTATTTTTGGCTTAGGTGGTCACTTTTACTGGTTCATGCTTTGATTTTGTTTTCACTTCTTTTCTTTGTCATGGTAGTGTTTGAGAGGTACAAGAGCTACAGCCCATATGATATGCTGGAGAGCATCAAGAAGGAAGTTAAGGGAGACCTGGAGAATGCTTTCCTGAATCTGGGTGAGTTTTCAAAGCTGGGAAAGACTATCACATGAAGAGGTTGCAGCTTCTTCTGCATTGCTGACTTCCCAAAAGAAATGTACACATGATCGTTATCTGTTGTTACTTCCACGTTTGCCTGTTACAAACAGCGAAAGTTTAATCTTTGATTCCTGTTTGTTTTATTAGAAACAAGCAAACAAAACCAGGTTTGACCTCTCACTAGGTATATGAAGTATTAAATATGGATGGAGACTGGAAAGAGAATAGTGTGTATGAGCGGAGAAAACAGGTTGTGAATGATGCTGAAGGCTGATTTGGCACTGAATTATCTGAAATAGGCATTTATGATGCTCTAACTAGGCACAAAGATAATGAGGATATGCCTGATTTCAGAGGAAATTCTGTAAAAGAAAAATCACTTTCAGACTGAGGGAGATCTGTGAGATGTTTCAGGAAAGTGAAGAGCAAAAAAAGCTCAACCTTGAAGAGAGATTTCTCAGGAGTCAGCATACAATGAATGTTGCAGGAAAAAAAGGGTTGTTTATATGTGAAATATGGATATAAGAATGAATACGTGTGTGGAGGAGTGCTAGCATTCTGAAAAGATGCTGACTGTGAGGGAAACGGCAGTTGTTCATAAGCTTCCCAAAACAAATTGTGACAAACCCATCAGATAAAAATGATTTCTCTGTGCTCTCTTATGGAGAAACTCACTTCAAACTCTTATTCTGAAATATGTATCTTTTAAAAGACTCCAGGATTCTGTGTTCTGTTAATCCAAGAGTGAGCAGGATGTTTAACTGTTTGTATCTCTCTATTTAGTCCAGTGCATTCAGAACAAGCAGCTGTATTTTGCAGACAGGCTGTATGACTCTATGAAGGTAAGGAAGACTGTTTATAGCTCATATTTAAGTAATGTTTTACCTGAAGATTGAACGTTTTCAGAAGACAAGATACATAGTGTGAATTTAAAATGCAATACCTAACAGAAAAATGAAAGCTTGCGGAAGAATGTTGGATAAATAGCTGACAGGAGAAGACTGTGGAAGAATCAATAAGACCTTACAGCTACAACATATCTTTTCGAGGAAGGGGTTAAATGAGAAACATCTGGGGATTGTCATTAGGCAGTACTAGCAAGACTTATTGTGAGTCAGGACTGCGATTTTTACAGACTAAGTAGCTAGCTTTATGACCAGAAGTTATCAAATTCTGGTAATGAGAGATGTTTGTGCTTAGATTCCTAGGTCACAACAGTGGCCTTAGAAGTTTTAGCTCACTGTACCTTTCAGTGCTGCAGCTAAGTTGACAGTTGAGCTGTGTTTTGCTCTTTCCATCAGCCTTTTTATGCATCTCAGCTATTACATGTTTATGTGTGAATCTGCTTGCTAGGGCAAGGGAACCCGGGACAAGGTTCTTATCAGGATTATGGTCTCCCGCTGTGAGATCGACATGCTGAAAATTAAGAGTGAATTCAAGAGGAAATATGGAAAATCCCTCTATTATTTCATTCAGGTAAGTTTTCAGTTTTCTTTTTTTTATTGACTGTATGACCTTCACAGTACTTTTCCTTGGACTAATTGTGCCATTGGAATTCATGGAAGATGTCTTAGAGGCCACAGTGAGAATAGTAGATCATTACTAAGCACTGTTGAAAAAGCCTATTCTTACCTTTGCAGGCTACAGCCAGTGCAATTCTAAGCAACTGTTTGACTGAATGTGCAGGTTTCCTGCAATAGGTTGATGTGTCATGTAGGAAAAAATCTGTTGTCCTGTCCCTATCCCCAGAGCAAGGCTCCCAACTGTGAACTGCAGCCTGTCTCACAAGTTTTAGAATATAACGTATATATATTTTGTGTCTTTTTTTTTTTTTTTTTTTATCTTCTACTTTACAGCAAGACACGAAAGGTGATTACCAGAGGGCACTGCTGAACCTGTGTGGTGGAGAGGACTGAAAACTGTGATGGAGGAAATCCAAATCAAGAGACATGCTTTTGCTCTTCATTTTACTGTAATCCTAGAAAGAAATTGGCTTGCCTAGCTAACTTGACTTGCCTTTATATTTGCAAGAACACTGATATTGTATGCTTTCTGGTGCTGTTTGTACTTCCGTAGTAGCAGAGCTCTGCTTGGCTTTACCAAAGACCCTAACAGCATGAAGCCAGAGCAATTTACATTCCAAAGATACAAGAGGTTCAAGGCATTTGTGAAAGACTCGGCCTCTTTGTCTAACATTTCTAATAATATATAAATAAAACTGAATTTTTACTTTAAGAAGGTGAATCTTTTTCAGATCTTTAATTTAAAAATTGTGCAAACATTTAATACATATTTGGTCTTCACTCTTCATTCCATTATTTTTTTTCTTTCCCAGAGTTCATTACTCTTGGCTGAAACCGTATCTTCAAACTCTTCCTCTCTTAAATGGTCCATTTTCTCACGAGGCACAAAACCATCATCTTGGTTTTTCAAACAAGTGTCACTATAAACCCCTCTGTGTTTTCTCTGTGTGTGTAGATGAGAATAAGGGTATGTGTCAGCATGCACATATGTAGCATGAACAAATTTGGGGCAAGTGTAGTTTTTTTCATGGTTACTTTTTTATTGCTAGCCAGGTTAGCCTCGAGCTGCAACTGAGACTGCTCGTTGTGGAGGAGCAGTTATTTGAAGCCACATGTCGCTGGGCTGGGGTGGTTCACGGTGCCTTTCAGCTCTGCGAGGGGCTATTGCACCTCCCTCGGCGGTTGGGGCGGGGCCGCGGCCGCGCGACGACCGTTGAGCTGGAGTGGGGCGGGGCAGGTGGGCGACGACCGTTGGGCTGGGGGTGGGGCGCCGCGCGACGACCGTTGGGCTGGGATGGGGCGGGGCCGCGCAACGACCGTTGGGCTGGGCTGGGACGGAGCAGTTGGACAACGACCGTTGGGGCTGGGAGGCAGCCGCCCGACGGCCGTTGGGCTGAGCTGGGGCGGGACAATTTGAACGACGACCGTTGGGCTGGGGCAGGGTGGTTGGGCGGCGACCGTTAGGCTGAGGCGGCTTCTGGAAGGTTCTGGCAGGTGTTGCCAGGCTCTTGTTGCACGTCGTCGGGCGGCTTCTGCAGCATCCAGATGACGCTACTGGCTCTTGTGCAGGTAAGAGCACGCAGCTGAGAGCAGGAAGGGGACTGAAGATACCGCTTGTACCTCTTTCACCATGTTGGGATATTTGGGAATGTGCTTTCTCGGGATGGGGACTGGTAATTCAGTATTCAGTCTGCTTGGTGAAGCAAGCTTGCCAAGCTTATTGTGTTACTGTAGCAGCACCTTCTGCTATTGTTAAAAAGCCCTCCTGAAGTTAAGGGAGAAGTTAAAACAAGGAAACCTTTCTCCTTGCCATGAATATTGCCTTTGATACCTGCACATGAAAGACTAAAGGAGCTGTGGTCTTTGTGATCTTTGTTGGGTGTTTGTGTACATACAGTGCTTAGCAGAGAGACCTTGGAGGCTACCGTAATATAAATCTGACTTCTAATCAACTCTTCTGGAAAGAAATGGGAAGCAAACAGTGGTAGCCTGTTTCATGCTGCAGTTCAAGTGGTGAGAGATTTTGCTTGAAAAATCAATGATTTTACACAGCAAAGAGTATTTGGTATGGAAAAACTGTGGTTGAGAAAATATCGATAACTTAAATGCACAAATTACACTGTTTTTCAGAAACAGCTCCAATTTAATGCCTGATGGAGCAGTGTCATTCACACCTGTTTACAAAATGTCTTTCTCTATGGATTTGTACACTTAAAAACTATTGCTGAGATAGCAGATCACTCTTTGAATCTAATTATGTAAGTCATCTCTATAAACTTTACTTGCTTATATGTGACCCTTTAAAAGAAATTGAACGGCAGGCATTTTTTTCCAGTCTGTGGGGTGAACAACGAGCATCTGATGGCCAGCGTGCTTCATCTCACTGCTACAGCATATTCCAAAAAGCAGACACTCTTTCTTGAGGATTTCTAAGTAGTTAAAAGTAAAATTGAATGCATCTGTATGCTTTAGAAGTGTAGTGTATTTTCTGTAAATGTGGAGTGGAAAGCAGATTAGTCTTCCAAGGAATGAAAAACAATCTTTTTTTTTTTTTTTTTTTTTTCTTTTTTTTGGTTGGAGTGGTGAAATATAACTAGATTTCTACTGCTGCCTTTGTTGTCCTGCTCTGTAATACAGACATGGGAAACTGTATATCTTCAGCAAACATGGGCCTCAGTATCTGCCAAGAAGCTATTAGTGTTTCTAGCATGGCCGTAGGTGGATTTCAGTGTGGTGACTAGTGCTATGCATATGCAAAAGACTTTACCCCTCTCTCTTTCTCTCTCTCTCCTTTTTCTTCTCTTTCTCTCTTTTCCTCCAGTTTGTGTAGCATCTAAACCTCTTACAAAAACAAATAATTATTGCCCTGCTTTGATGAAGAGAAATGCAAGCAAAGCGAGATATAGAGATTTAGAATGGGTTTAAAGTAATTTTAATGTAGTCAAAAATCAAGCCAATACTTATATCTTATTAAAAGAAAGTTTCTTAAAATATAAAAGCCTTTTTAACTGCTTGATTTTATAAACGGTATTTTATAAAATACCTTTTCATTAAGATGGGGGGGGATGTAATTTTTACTTGTAGAATGAGTAATACTGATGGAAGGCCAGATTTTCTGCTCTCAACCCAGTGCTATGACTGTCTTTAAAGCCTATTCCTCAAGTTTGATTTTTCCTTGCTGCGGTGTGGTGAGGTGAGTTCTATGGAAGCAGCAGACAAAAGCAGATTTTTTTGGTCCATTTTCCGTTTCTTCTACAGACAAGTGATTAGGTATGAATATCTTTGGCACCAGAGCTTGGTATTTTCAAGCCTCTCCAGGGCATGATGCATTAACAAAAAAGAAGTATTGGTGATGCTTGCGCACTGCCGGTAACTGCTCACGAGAGGGAGCTCAGAGACAGCTTCAAGTGTTTCTGCAGTTAAATAAATAAATATATATGTGTATACATATGTATCTGTGTATCTTGAACTCTGCTCTCTCCAAACATTTACATTCCCTTTATACTCAGTGTTAAGACTCAAGCTTTGTTTCAAAGATACTGTTAGGTCTTTAGTAATTTTCCTGAACCTGTAAATAGGCTTTTTGCTCTGAAATACATTATAATTGTTTTCTGATAGTAAATTTTTGGCCAAGGAGATGTAAATAATTCCTTGTTATTCCTACTAACCATACCATGAGTTTTCAAAAAGAAAAAGGTTTTCATAAATAACTTTAAATGGCAAAAACTATAAAAGAATTTTCCTTTCTTTAACATGAAATAGTTCTGGTTATGAAATCATCTTCTGCCTCCTGATTTAAAAGTTAGTCAGAAAAACTGCTCATTCTCATTTTTGTTATGTAAAATTAAGTACATTCTTGTATCTTTTGCTATATTCATAAAACTTTAGAACTTGTTAGCAGTTGCATACGCTTTGCGTTTCCACTGATAATAAAATGTGTGCCATCAAAGTAGTTTTTCTAAAGTAGAAAATATTTACAATTGTTTAGATGGATAAAATTTCCTTCTTGTTCAATCTGTCATGTTTACACTCGGTGAAGGCTTTAAACTTCCTAATAGAGAAAGAATTTGTTTAATTAGGTGAAACAACCTGCTTATGTTCAGGATATATATTTTCAGTGTTGTAATGAAGAAAAAAAATAGTCGTTGAGCAGCTTCTTTTCTTAGTATGGCTTGTTTAAGAACCCATTTAATGCTTAATAAGATATTCATGTCTCCTTGCTTAGTAAGGCTGATTGGAAAGAATATATATACAGCCGGGTTAATTGTGCAACAGAGTATATTGCTTGTGAATTCCTGATGAAATAACTGTTAAATCATTTGGCCAATCTTCCCCTTCCCTTTGCTAAGTCTTCTTAGCAGGATGTTCCATATCCATTTATTTTGAGATGATGATTTCCACATAAGGTAAAAACACTAAGACTTGTGAGAGCATTTCTAAACATATACAAATATCTTGAATATTGCAAAAAAAAAAAAGAAAAAGAAAGAAAGGAAAGCATTGAAGCATTGTTGAAAGCTGCTCTTGGAATATCTTGTGTCACTTAAGTGATTATATCAGGATGAATTATATGCTCTAAAATAGTCCTCATATTGTTGAATATTCTAAGTAAATGTTTTTGAAATTATACTCCATGATAGAAAAAGACTTACTTGAAGTAATCACTACTATTTGATTTGAAATAAATACAAACACATTTTTCTTTCTATAATTCTCTTCATTTTTAGAAAGTACGAAAGGGCATATTTTGGAAAATGTATTTTAAAACATTTTTATAATATCACATGAGCATTAATTTTCAAGCTTTCTATGATTCCATAGCTCAGTAATATTTTATTACTGAAATCATACTACAGGTAAATTATAGCAAATATATTTAATAAGTGTTCTTCAGTAGACCAGTAAAGTAGCAGTTGCTATTGAACAATATAAGGTAAGCTAAATTATTTTCCACTTCTTTCTTTTTTTTTCCCTCCATTTCTTTGAAATGCTGTTAAGAACACTTTAGGTCTATTACAGATTTTAGTGTGAACTGAAGTTCTGAATTTCTGTCCTTATTATTGCAGAAAGATGTTTTTCTTTTAAGAAAAAATAAATTTAGGTTGTATTACTTAGTAGTTCTGAACCCTGTGTAAATCACAATGTTGTTGCAAATGGTGAATTACAGATTTTTTTTCTCGGTGGCCCTTTGCAAACTTACAGATTGTAATCATGTTCAGAAATGCAGGTTTTTAAAATATATTGTTCTTTTACCATCTCTATTTAGAATAAGCTTTTTATTTAAATAAAAGCTTTTGGTAAATCCAAGTAAGATGAGACTGATGTAAAATAGAGTGATATCTGGGGCAGTGTATTTTAAGCGGGGAGGAAGGGGCAGGATGTCTCATTTAAAAAAAAATATTTTCTGTTTGCATTCAGCCATCACATGCTAAGAGAGCAAATGGGATAATTTTATTCCTTTTTCTGTTCGCCTTCTCTCTTGGGCTAATTTGTTTTCCTTTGCCAAGAGAAAGGAGATGGCCTGTCAGTTCAAGACCTGCATGGATGAGAAGCTGTATTATTTTGTATGCGTCAGGTGGTGCAAAACTAAAGCCTAGTAAAGTGGCATTTGACTTGTTCAGTTATCCTACTCACCCCTCCTCACACACACACACACACACACACACACACACACACACACACACACACACGCGCGCAGTTCTTTGCTCTACGCAAAAGGCAGGACTGCAAGTGGCAATCAGAAGAGCAGTTATTTCAGAATTAAATTGCTGAATACATAATTGATTATGATACTAATACAGTGTTTTAAAACAAGTTATTGCAACTGGGTAGGAGCCAAAAGGCTCAAAATAATGAACTTAATTATAAACCAACTGATGAACTGACCCCATACTCAGAAGCTGTCCATGTGTATGAGGCGGGAGCTCACACAGCATCGCAGAACAGGCTCAGGGAAGTTGCAGGCTGCTCTCTTGTCCGTGCTGCCTCCCTAGATGGTCCACATTGCATATGTTTTGGATTAGTATAGGTCAAGGCTTAGAAAACACCTTGGCATTTGATTAATGAGTTGTAGAGATTCCCCTGTTGATTGTCATTAAGAAATTAACCTTAAGTGGATCTAGAACTAGAGAAGTACAGATGTTTCTTGGCATGTATCTCTGAAAACTTGACAGCTGGCACTTGAGAATGAGCAGCTGAAGTTCCAGTGCTTGATGAGTGAACTGAGGCTGGTCACTGAGGGAGCTCTTTAGTCTGGAACATTTGGGAAAAGCTTCTGTTGTGGTGGAAGATCTGCCCTGCAATGTCCTTCCCAGCAGGGCTTTTTGCCCCCTCTATAAGTTTTGGCCAGTTTGATGTTGGTGACTGTGAGTGAATAAATATGATGTAAAACAATTGCATGCTCTGCCATTCTTTCCCAAATTGATAGGCCATAAAACTCATCGAGTTTTTTTAGATCCATTGTCCACCCGGCTTGTCTTTGATACACATACAGCCTGGTAGCTGAGAACCTTAGCTTTGCAGTGGACTAAAGACTTGATCTCTGCTGCCTTTCAGGGATTTCTGAAATGCCTCTGTCTACCTTTTTCTCCTCCCCACCATAACCCCCAGCCATAAATCTTCTCATTTTTCCCTCCTTAATTCACATGAGATAAAAGTCATGTGACTCTGTATAGCCCTCTTCTAAAACCCAGGAAGTCAGCCGAGAAGACTAGCAACTGATTCTGATATTTTGGGATAAGGTGTTCAAAAAGAAGGAGCTGGGGAAGCCATTTTACCTTCCACAACAAACACTCCAGCAGATCATTGCAAAAGAGCTCTGCTTTACATCAGTCTATAGATTTTCCATTAAAACATTAAGAGGATCATTAGACTGATTCAAATTCAGTGTCACATTTTCTGGATGGACTTTCTTGGTACTAGTGACACTAGTGTATTTGGAGTGAATTGCAGAAGGTGTGTCAAACTGCCAGGACAGCAACTGGCAAAACATCTGCTTGACTTAACTTTATTAAATTTATTGTTATTTAATGAAAATATTGGTGAGAACATAACCTTTGGTAATGTTTAATGTTTTATTGACTATAAAAGAAAATACAGACTAAAGGAAAGTAAAATAGTAGGTTGTTAGGTTAGGAGCTAGATTGATGCTTTTACTTCCTGATAAAATAATCAGTGTGTCATAAAGACCATCCCACCTGCCTCTTATCTCTTCCTTTTTTGTATGTGCGTATTCAACAAGCTCTTCTCTGTACTAGTTAGTCCCCTGGGAGCTCACCAAAACACCAGACCCCAGATATTAAATTAGCTGTTTAGATAAGAACATAGATGATTCTGTTTCAGACGTTAAGCAGTTGGGATTGGACTAAATAGAATAGAATGCTTGACACGTGCAAATGGGGTCCTCGCTCACAAGGGACACTCAGCTGTGTTGTGAGCTAACACACAGAAACAGATATTAAATTGTGCATTAGCATTTGGTGAGGAATAACAGTTAAACAGATCTTCACTGTTAAAAAGGAAAGGTAATGCTCTGCCTTGTTTCACAAAATGTTTAGTGTGCTAAGTTTGAAGACCTTTATTAAAAAAAAAAGATAAAGAAAGCAGTGCATTGTTTGGCGCATTAGTCTGTTGTTAAACTTATAATTTCCGTACAATTGATGAACCTGGTACATTCCCATAATCAATCCTAGAGGAAGTGAGGATGAGAAGGGGCCTCTCTTTGGCAGAGTAGAGCACAGTGGCAGAGACATGAGGGCAGCATCTTTGTTACACTCTAACTGTCCAGCAGCAGATACAGAGTTTGATCCTCTGTGGTAACAGTTTGTTTCCATAAGGAGCAGATTCAGGTGTGAAAAGGACAATGTTGGATTAAGTCTTTTTCCCAACTGTCTCATTAAACTTCTCGGAGGATAGAAAGATTTATTTCAAATAAATTGAGTAAAGCCTCCATGAATATACCAATCTTAATAACACCTAAATAGGTAGTGCTTGCTGTCAGTTTCATTTTATTTTATTAGTTATGTGCACTGTACAAGGATCAGAAAACTGTTTTGTGTCTTGAAATCCATTTCATTTTTCCTTCAGGTAACTTTTTTCCTCTTCCATTTTCTCCTTGACTCCTTCATTAGGAAAAACAGACATAAAATTCCCTTTTACACCTACAAAATTCTTAGTGTTGTGTGAAAAACTGGAAAAAAAGTATTACCTGGAATTGCTTACATCTGTCCTTCCTTCCATATGTACAAGGTAGTACATTCTTACATTTGTAGGAATGCAGAAAGGGATTTTTTGATTCAAGTTTTAGATTCCTACTCACCCTTAATCACATAATGCTAAAATCTTGGCAGTAACAGGAAGTTACTGGTTATGCACTTTAATTTAGTTGTGCTCTGAAAGACTATCTAGTTG
>JAUBOD010000031.1:4699215-4743150 GCA_032353885.1 Nothura maculosa | reverse complement strand
GCTAAAATCTTGGCAGTAACAGGAAGTTACTGGTTATGCACTTTAATTTAGTTGTGCTCTGAAAGACTATCTAGTTGACTTCTCAGCCACTAGTGTAAATAGTCACTATTTACACTAGCAGGATTGCACTTGGTTTGGCATATGAAATGTGACCATACATCAGGGCCTTCTTTTAAAATCAAGGGATGTCCTGCATGTGTAGCTCAAAGACAGTAGGGAAAAAATAAATTACGAACAATATTTTATGCATTTTTATTCTGTCTTTTATCCCAAAAGATCCCAGAGAACTTCATAGCAACCTAAGGACCTGCTTTCAGTGATGAGGAGTGAAAGGCCTCAATTGTTTCAGCATATTTCTGTGGTTTTTTTTTGCTTGTTATAGTGCTTCATTTTTATGTCTGTGATGGCTGGATGGGGGGAACATAGCTGTATTTGAAGAGGTTTATCACTTTGCAAATTGACTGGTATCCCCATGAGGCAGAAGTAAACATTTTTGTCTGTAGCTTATGGATAGTAGCACAAGAAGCATGCTCGCTGCTACTGCGCTGTTCTGGGGGGTCTAAGCCTTATGGAGTCCCTTTATCGCTGCCAAACTTCCTTGGTTGTGCAGGGGTGATGTGACCTGCTACAGCTCTTAGAGTGAAGTTGATTTGCTCCTAGCGTAGTGAATTGTCTTTGATAGTCCATGCAGACATACATTCTGCTGAAATTCAATCATCAGCTTAGTGGAACAAAGCACCCTATGCATCATAGTGGAAGGAGGAAATTGAAGTTCTCTCTATACATGTGGTTTGATGGGATAGGCAGCCTAAATGGCCTTCTCTCCCTGTCACTAAATGCCACCTGTCTGTTTGCTTCTGAAGGAAGTATAAAGAGATTTTTCTCTAATAGTCTTCCTAGGTCAGATCAATTATGGGTTTCCCTGCAGCATTAACTCCTTGTCTTGCGGAGTGTCTTGATTCTAATCTACTTAAAAACTGCACTAGTTAAATGTGAACTTGGGTCACAGGAGAGGAAAGAGATCTTAGAACTGAGCCACCAAGCTCTGTTTGGCACTCAAGAATTTCAGTTGCTAGTAAGGAGCACAAGATCTGTTTTAAAGGCCAGTTCCACTAATGAAATATGACATTTTTATTAAATATGTAAAACCACCCAATTGTCAAGTACATATACTGCAAAGACAGCTGAGCAGTACTGCTTGGCTGCAGGCAGGGATTTGCAAAGTCTGCAAAAAATCCCACAAGGAATCGCAACAGTCTGCATTGCAGTACACCAACTTCTGCAGAAGTGTGCCGTACTTTTCATCTTCCTTCCTTGTACCTACATGAAAGGATCATCTGGAGGGGCAGATGTTGGCCTCACACCAATTCTAAATAATGGATGGCACCAACATTTATATTCTTCTTTTGTGGAGCCAGTTTATGTGTCATCTTATTGGCTCCTAGAGCCCAAGGAAATATGATTTGGAGCCAACTCTGGTTCCATGGCTCTGGTTTGCCTAGCTCAGGAAAAAGCCACGGCTGTTTCATATAGGCCATCTGGCTGTCTTGAATTTGCTTATTAGAAATAGTGGAGGTGGGTCTATTAGCTTGGGACAGCAACTCAGAAACAGATGCTTTGCTTATGTGTAAAATATGGCTTCAAGCCAAAGCACTAATCATGATTGCCTCTGAAGTGGTTCTAATCATTTGTATGAGACTGCATCGGCTCTTGTGTTGTTTGTACAAGCTGGTACTTTAGAGGTGTTGTGTACAAGATATTTGCAGTCATAATTTTTCCAAACAGGTTAAGGCAAACATTATGGGAATCAGCATATTAATGTGCTGTGTTTCAAATTAGAATTATAAACACACTTTCCTCATTGGACGCCTAATCTGCTAGGAAGAAGCCAGATGTTTACTGATGACACCATTATTTAGAAAGACCTATCAAACTAAAACAAATTACTGTTGTTTAGCTGGAGGAAAGCCTAGTTTTATGCATCAACTTAGTAAAACTGCCCTGAGCTGAAACCTAGCTGAAGTAGTTTTTGTTCTTCAGGCAGCAGGCCAAAAATGAATGCCAGCAGATCTGCAGGTTCCTCTTACTTGCTTTAGGAGTCATATTATACTGTAAAAAGAGGTATGCCTACATGTGAATATTCCATATGCATAAAGGAATTAATGGTGGTGTGGTTTTGGCATGTTTTTTACTGAAAGTCATTCTCAGACTGAGCAGCTGACTAAATAACTCTTTAAGATTTCAGTTAGTATTAAGAAGGGGAAAATAAAGCTAGAAAATGGTGTGAAAAGTAGAAATAGTAAAACATGCTGTTTGAGTCTCTTTTTTTTTTCTCTCCTAATTTGATCCTAATTTGAATGCATTTTGGACAGATGGAAATTATAACTGGTTAATATATATGTATGATTAAAATTATTTTTTCTCTACTGCATAGATTTGGAATGATTTCGTTCATAAATGCTTCCATATATTTTGAAACTATTTTATGATAAAAAAAGTGACAGTTAAACATTGGTTGGCTTGATCCTTTCATCTATGTTCTAGATACCCAATTCCATGCCTTCTTTCCTAATAGAAATTTTCACTAATATGAATCTATGTTATGGTCTTGAGTTTAGTTTTTGCTTTAAAATTGTTAGTCTCTCGATAGAAAATAATCGTCAAATAATTTTGCAGCGAAGCCTGCCAAAGGTTTTGGTTTTGTCCTGTTTTTAATTAGTCTTTGTGATAATCTAAATAATTGACAACGCGCTGTGGTCTTGCAGCTACCACTAGAGTCTAAAAATAATTTAAACTCATGCTTATAATATCAAACTTTTATGTTATAATGAATTACACTTTGAATAAAATGCCAGAAATATGAGCTTCAAAATAAGTGTAAAACTTTAGCCGAAATGTTGCTATGCCAGACACAGGCTTTTGCTTCTTGCAAGAAAAAAAAAAATTAAGAAATAATAGATTAATTGCTTCATGATCCTAGTCTTCTGGAGATGACTCGGAATATTCAACGTAAGTGCCAAGCTTGGTTGACAAGTTTAATGTGTCTCTATCTGTGGATACATAAAGGGATGCTTTTGAGTGGAATTTGATCCAATTAAAATAATCCTTTTGAAACTTGTCTGTGTAGGACTGTTGTTGAATTGCCAATCTACAAAATGGTGTATTTGTAGTACTATAGAATACAGAATCAAAAATAGTTTACTGTGTAGTGGAATTGGTGTTACTGGAAGTGAGCTATGTAATAGAGACACTCCAGTTACTATATTTTTATGCATTACAGATATGACCAGTGCCCTTCAGTTGGGGAAAACAAAACAAAACTGAAAGCTGAATTTTAACTATAGATACTTATAACAAATTGTGGGTTGAAGATGGCATGTAGGAGATAATATTACACAGTGGAACAGAATCCAGCATCATAGAGCTGTATCTGTTGTTAAATGAACTTTGTACTCTTTTTGCTCTCCTTGATTGCAAAAAACTCTAAAGCCTGGGTACATTAAAGCACTCCTATCGTCTTTTTGATAGAAGAGTATTGTAGAACCATTCTCAGTTCTCTCACTGGAATCTTCTTGAAAATTTGGAGTCGCAAGGAAGCATGGTAGTTCTGAGCCAAGCCTGCAAGCATTACTTGTAATATAGTCCTTTTATTGCAGCCCATGGAGTGTGCAAAAATAACTCATAGTTCAAAATCACCTTTTGCACCCCAGAGTGTAGAAACTTAATTGGTAGAAATCCCTGTTGGACCTATCACTGTCATATCTGTAATCTTATGGATGGGACAATGTTCTTGTAACATAGAGACAAAGTGAAAAATTATTTAATTTCTTTTTCAGTGTGTCAGAACTTCCCAAGTGCTCTAGGGAACAAAAAAGTAATTGTTCCCTTTTTAATTAGCCAGGTCCTCATTTTTGCAGATACATTTTTTCACACATATATCTTCAGTTTCACTTCATTTTCCAACTGAGAATAATGATCCACCTATATCCAAGTAGAGAGCCAGTATCACCTTTTGCGTGCACCAAGAGACAGCTTTTGTGTTTCTAAAGTGTGAGTGCTGAGGTTTGCATGAAGAGTTTTATTAATAGCTGTGTGGAGTTCTCTGTGTTTGGTATATTAATGACTACAGTGAGTTCTTGGTATATTTGATTCATAAAGAGTTCAGTGGCATGTCTCCATAATGAAATGAGGATATGTATTCCTATGCTTAGCAATAGAATCCAACAGAAGATATCTGAAAAATTAAAAACATAATTTAGACCGTCATCAAGTATAGCAAAACTGGGCATTTTTAAATAACATACACTATTTAATCGGATGCCTGGATAGGTGGTAAATCTTTTGTGCGTAAGTCAAGAGCCTATCATGAAGTAACTGTGAGGCCAGATTCTATGGTTGTTCCCAGAGAAAAGCCCCCACTGACTTGAGTTCAATAGAGACCACAGAATTCATCTGAGGAACAAGGCATTTTACCTCCATGGGCTGAAAATGTCTAATCAAGGACTAAGGGGGAGCTCTTTGGTTTAACTAGTACTACTTTTGGTGACAGCAACCATTCAGCGTAATAAGCAAAGGTGTCTGCCCCTCTCTCCCCCCAAAAAAGAATTTAACAACTTTTTAATGTCCTACAGTAATCTGAGAATCAAACGTTAGAGCAGATGTAACATTTCAGTCAGAGTCTATTATTCTGCTTAATCCGTTTGAGCTCAGAGAAGACATAACTTTAAAAATGTTTTTTTTCTGCTGTTTTATCTTCAAGTATTTTAATATTTGAAACAACATTACAACTATATGTTGTAAAATCAAAACTTCAATTTTACATGAATCTTCAATCTCTTACAAAGTCTTCCCAATACTACATTCAGTTGCTGCTGTTGAGCAAAGGCTTGTAAAAATTATTTGAACAAGGGGATAAGGAACAGGTAAACTACATATTTACATTAGCTTGAAAAGAATATTTCAATGGAAAAGAATTGTACAGATGTGCAAGCTGTATTAAGCCATGGTTCAACTCCCACATTTTTATATTCTAAAAGGGCATCTGGGAAAATGGTACCACTTCATTGATTCTTGAAGAAGATGCTTCTTGACTAGATTATAGAATCTCCAGCTGCAGTATTGGCTTTCTATCTAACTTTTGTCTTACTGATCTATGTGAGGTAAGCACTTGTCAAATATTACAGGAGAATATTTTAGCAAACAAATTATGAAGTCCAGGGCAAGAGTAAAACTGTGTCACAGCAGGCTGAAAAACTGTCCATTATTGTATAATAAAATGGCTAATACACAGGGAGGAATCTGTCTTTGGTCACATCAACTCGGTGATAAGTCTGAGAGAGAAAACAGCTCTAATTTTAATCCTCTCATAGTTTTAAATGTGTCATGTGTCAAATGCTGTTATGAGAGGAAATGTGTTGTATAGATAGATGAGGAAAGGCTTGAGCTGGTCTAAGTTTAGTTCAAATATGTAAGCCATTACCAGCTTGATTATGGCTGTGATTTCACTGCACGGTCAGTGTTTGGAGCTGAGTTTGCAAATAGGAATATTGAATAATACTGGCTAATACTGGTCTCCAGTAATACTGTATTGGAAGCTTACTTCCTAATAATGATGTTTTGGAGTAGAAAATACTGATGATGCAGTGGACTGTCTTTATATCTGATGGGGTCTTTTTGATTTTTTTTTTTCTATCATCTGACTGTAATTAAGATGTTGGAAAGACAAGACTGTTGGAAAACTAAACTAGCCTGCTTTGCAGACTTGCTTTTTATATCATCCTTGATTTCTGTGTCCAGAGAAGTGTTGTATTAAGATACAGACAGAAACAGCATAGATGCCAATCGAAAGCTTTCATGCCAAGTTGCTGTCCGTGAATTTTCTTGAATAAGAATATTTGGTCATTCCATGTATAAGATGTCTCTTTTTAGAGGAGGAAATTTTTAAATGGGAGTTGTTGGGTTTTTTTCCCTGCCGAAAAGATTTTTTTTGTTCCTGTAGTTACTTGGATCTTTTTCGGAGTTTCCTTATTTTGCTTTGCTCCCTGATGTGTTCTTGTGGAAAAATCAGACTCCAAATGCCTTCTCTGCCTCGGGTGGCCTTGGATATGCAAATCTGTCTTGAATAGCAGAGGAGTTGATAACTCTGGCCTACAGCTCTCACACAAAGGAGACAGATTTGTCTTCTTTACCCCCTGTTTGTCTCCTCAGGAACTCTGTTCTTGGTTGACAATATAAAGCAAAATGAAGTAAAAAATAAAAAGCCTGCTCTAAGCAAAAGTAAGAGCAAGGGAAACAGGGAAAGAAAAAGCATTGCTTGTGTTTCAACCCAAATGAATTGCTTAGTGCAATTTTTGATAGGTGTCTCTCTCTTACTGTTTTATTCTCGTTATTGAAAATAAGGACTAAAATATTTATATCAGAATCTCCACATTCCCCCAGTATCATTGGATTTGTCATAATATGTCACCTTATAAAACATGTTTCAGAGGGACCCTGAACCACTGAAAAGGAGATATGAATTGTCTTGTCTAAAAGAAATGAGGGATGGGAAAGACTACTGTGGATCTAGTTGGAAGAACAAGTGGCTGTTTGTAAACATATACAAGGAAAACCAATTAGCTTTTTATCAGAGATGTTTAACCAATAAGCTTTTTCTTAATTACTTGGAGTTGGTTTGCTATTAAAATCTTTATATGTTCAATTAGAGGGTTAATTCTTGTAGGTTTTTACCCTTCATTAATTGATAATTGAGGTATTTGTTTATCTTAATTTTCTTAAAGTATGTGGTTGAAGGAAGTACATATGAACACTTTGAAAGGCAGTTGAAGATCAAAGCTTTTACACAGTGCTTTATCACAGAGTTGCTATAATATAGGGTTTTTCACAGCAATGCGCCTAGAAACAATTCCAAAGCTGATTATTGACCAGGAATTTCGCATCTTTTATGTCACACTGTGTAAATGCAGTAGCTGATCAGAACAGTACGACCGAAAATTACAAACGACTACTACTTTTTTCATGTGATCAGGTTTACAGTACAAATGAGAGCTGCAATGGCATAATTAGGAAACTGTGAAATGGGAACTTGTACTTGTGTAACACAAAAACCTCCACAAAAGTTCAGCAGAGAGAATTTTTGATGTAGCAGGAGTGTTAACAGCTGTGCTAAATTAGAAGCTGCCTATGGAATCCATAATAAAACAGACAGTGAGGCTTCAAACAGAATTTCCATGAGTGAGTAAGCCTATGTTCCAGACACATCTCTCTTTTTTTCTTCCTTTATAACCTTCATTCTTTCCAATTTTGTCTTTCTGAGTTTGTGTTTTAATAAACAATAATGCAGTAAAAGAATTCTCTGATGTTAATGATTTTATATATATTATGGAACAACACTTTTTTTAAAATTAATTAATAGCTTAGTAGAAAAAGTGAATTAATTGCTGCAGCAGGAGGCCAGTGAGTCTGTAGGAGTTACGGACTTACTCTGAAAATTGATAAATTGGGAGCAGTAGAAATAGATGTTTCATTATGCTGCCCTACATAGGTGCTTCAGATGTGATTTCAGGAAGTGCCCACCGGATAGAATGTACCTCTTTTCATACCAGTAGCTCTTTTGTACCTTAAAAGCAATTTTACGTGCTGAAAGAAAATGTTGAGAGTGAAGTCTGTTTTTATGTGTCTTAGTTTGCTATTTCTGTTTTTGTCTAGAGCTCTTTTTGCTAGGGTGCTTCCATTCCATTTTCAACCTCTTACTTTTTGGTGCTTGGCTTGGTGTTCTTCCTCTAATTGCAACAAATTCTTGGTTTCTGTTGGGGCCAGAAGTCTATTGTCTTTGGTCAATGCTGGACATGTCTGGAGTATTAATTTTATTTCTGTAAAATTCATCCATAGAGCTGCATTTTTTTACTTCATTTACCTCCCTTTTTATTTTTTCTCACTGATTTGTACCTGGTTTAGGCATATATGTTCTTTTTTAGTCTATATGCTTAAATGAAGATGTAATACATCGCATCCAAAGTTAGTATTCTGAGAACTTTAGTTTAGCTACTGTCAATTCCAGTTGTTTTTCACTTGCCTTTGAAGTTGCCACCTTCAGCACTTAAGCCCCTGCATGCTGTTCGCAAGGCAGGAGTGTGCACTTGCTTGGGCAAGGGGATGGAATTCCTTGTCCCAAAGAATATATATGAGTTTTATGTTAGGAAGTCCTTACACTGAATAAAATCAGTCTCAGGAATAGCAAACAAAGCCCTGCTGCTTGTGAAAGCAAGCTGCCTTGGGAGCCTCTCTGTGCAAGAGCTGTGAAGGTTGATGTGCTGTCTGAACTGGATGAGGCTCTAGAAAAGATTTCTTGAAAGATAGTTTGGTGCTGTGATTTCAAATGTGGAAAAAAAGCCATTGTTCAGAAAAAAATGGAGCTTTAATTGTCTTCTGCATATATTTCACTTAAATGTAATAAGATGTGTATTTTATGTTAGCTGAATGCTGATTTTCTAGATAAGCATTTGTTACTGTTTAAGAGCTTCATAGTAGATATGTTAATAGCTAACAAATATGTGCGACATCGCTTTTATTTATTAGTATATTTTAGGTAATCAATGAATACTTAATGTGCACTTACTGTCTTATTAAATCTAAATTGAATGCCTGGTTTAGAAAATGGAGAACTGACTCCTCCAGTCACGTACGTCCGCATGTTTTACTGTGGATGCTATGAAACTAGTTTACTCAATAGTGATTTGACAGGAAATTTGTGATTTTTTTTTTTTAAAGCTCCTTCACTTTCCCCACTATGAAGCTTCCTTTCAATGTGTTCCTCTGTCCTGAGCTACCAGTGAAGGATATGACTGAATAGTCTTGGTAGTCAGCTGCCAAGAAGCACTCCTGTCTGGGCAGAATGTGAGTTGAAGCTTGTTAGAGTTAGTACTCTGCGAGAGAGGAAAAAAAAGAAAAAAGTCTCAGCTTTCTTGTAATCTATATGTCCTCTACTCAGCCTGCATTGTCACAACTGTTTTATTAATTTATGAAGCTAAGTTATTTTTTTAGTAGTGCATAAACTGGTTGGAGGTAACTTTTATATTCTCCTACACCACTTGGGTGACATGTCTATGTAGACCAGGTACCCTAGATTGTCTCCAAATATAGACTTTAGTCAGTGAGTAGCTGGTTCTTATGTACTGAAGATTGTATATACTTACGTATGTCTTATGTACTGTTATGCGTAGAAATGGATCAGTTGCATCCCATACCCTTTTCTTTATAACTGTGGTTACCTTCTATGCTTAAGTAGCTATGCTAGTTTGGCATTACTGCCGTTTAAAAGATTGCCTTGTGCACTTGTGTTTCAACAAAAAAAGCTCTATTCAAGTGGTGTATTTGCCACACTGTCTCAATGTGGCAAGGTGCAGTTGCTTTAGAATGCAACTGTAATGTATTTTCTGAAATACTTGTATTTTGTTGTTCACACTTTAGATACTAGCTTTACAGGCCTTTTGAAAATGCTCTTCAGCTAATGCTAAAGTACTTTATTCCCATCTCTGAGTATCCTAGTTAATGAAGGTGAGGTAAAGAAAAGTCCATTTTTATTAAACATGGCATAGAATAAATGTCATTCCTCCTTTTTCTTTGCAGATACATTATTCCTTGTTAGCAGTTGCAGACATAGAGATTGGAGAAGTGTAGTCCACTGGATTCTTTTTCAAATGACATGAATGTTGATAACATGTAGCCCCACTACTCAAGTGTGTGCCATTGGTTCAGACACGTGCATGTTGGGAGCTCATGACTTCTCAGCCCCAGGACCAATCTCTCACGGAAGTAAATATGAGTCAGGAAGCTAATATAGAGGTGAGATTTTCTCAGATTTAGCAAGTTCATCTCAATGCCTTGATCGAACTGTAGACTGACTAAAACAGAATCTGTGAAATGGCTTATCCTTGTGTTGCTAGCTAGCTGCTTCAGCTAGTAGTGACTCTGTCCTCTTGTTTCCTTCCTACTCCCTTACTTGTACTGGGCAGGTGGCCCTATCCTTTCTTGGCAACAAGCAGTCATAATGTAAGCAAGGCAGAGTACAGGGACAAAGAGGGCCTTGTTCTCTTTTGCTCCCTTGTGTGATTAAGAAAAATCTGTGACAGTCTAGCTGCAAGCCCCTATTGTTTGTTAAGTGCTCCAAGATGCATAGAAGCTCTACAGCAGCAAAATCCTACTCAGGTTTCTATTGTAAGTGCAATTTCCTGTTCCTTTTAAGGACATTTCCCATATTTATGTATATTTTAAATACCAATAAAGGCCTCAAAGTGAAACTGTAAGCCAGAAATGTTTGCTGCATCCATCTTATCCCTTGTTCTAGATTCCTCCCGAGTTGAAGTTCAAGGAACTGAAAGTCGTGTTGCTTGTGACCTCCTATAATTCCAGCTCCAAAATCTGATTTAAGTTTTGTGTTGTATATTATACCTAGATACAGCATTCAGGAGATAAAACGGATGCTTCTTAGGACATACTGAAATGTAAATGAACAGGAGTGGGGGAGGCTTCTAAGTTCTTGCCTCTTTAAATTTTTATTATTTCCCATCCAAGCTTACTGTTTTTGTTTAATCTTGCCATTCCTTTTCTTCTTCATTGTGTGCTCTTGTTCTTAGGGATATGCAAACTTTATTAGTCAGCTACTCTTTCAAGCTCTGTGCGCTTTTGTGTTTGAGAATTGGGAATCAGGTACTTTTACAGTTAGCCTAAGGGGAGAGATGAGCAGGAGGAGCCTTTATGAATAATCAGGGTTGACATCTCCAACGTTGTTCCTTCATTATAAATATTGTTAAAGGAGCTGTGACCACCATGGGCTCAAACAGAACAGAGCATGAAGAGGAAGAAAAAGACAGCCTTTGATATCCGCTCTTTACTAGTTATCACTCCACTGACGACACTGATGTTGACAGGTCTCTTAGATTTGACTTTTGTTTTTTTATTATTTTTTTATTTTTGAAAAGTTTTCTTTTGTTAGCATAGTTACTCTGTGGAAGGCTAGAGTACAAACTGTAAAGGTTGAGATACTAGTTAATGGATATTTGTGCTTGTAAATTTTCTTAAAAGCCACCTGTCCTATAGATGAGTAGTGTCCTGATTGCATCAACTGTTCTTTTCGCTGCTTTCCTTGACTTTACTGAATGTCCCCATCATTAATGAATAGATCTCTGCATTATTACAGAATAAATGTAATCTGAAGGATCACTTTGATTCTGTCTTGCAGTTGTTCATTTTTCAGTAACAATGACCTTACCCAAGCATGCAATGCTATTATATGTTACTATAAAAGTATACAAGACTTTAATAGGATTTTGTTCTAAGCTCTATTTTGTAGTTTATGTAGGAAATAGCAGCCCACACGTTTATTTTTGGATTGTTTTTCTTATTTTAGGAAATTAAAATTTGTTTTTGGTGTCACAATCAAGTTTCCTACTGATAAAGAATTATGTTTAATTATATGCATAATTGTCCAAAGGTTTAGCCCAGCTTACTGGGACATACAATGTAAACTTTTGTTCACAAAATACTTTAAATTTTCTGTAGAGAAGTTATGAATATAATCAGATTATATATACAGAATTTTCTTGCTTTGGAATAGAATATGAAATGTTAGTTAATATAACTGTAATAGTTGTTTTACCAGATTCCTTAGTGCTAGCACATGTCTTTGACCTTCTTAAGCTAGAGAGTCTTCTGTACCCTGAGTGCTTGTATAGGAGAATTCTTTCACACTTCCCACAGGTTCTTTCTGGCCTGCATGTCACTCTGGAAAAATGTCTGAAAAATTACTTCCATGGATGAACTGAGACATTGCCTCAGTGCTTGACATTGCTACCAGAGGAGGAGCAGAGGAGACAGAGTACTGAGAAGAGACTGGGATTTTTAATTGAGCTGAGGTGGTGAGTGGAGACAGGGACAATGAGATATAGCCTCAAGCTTTGTGTTTATCAGAGCAGTCAGCACATGTGGCTGTTGAGGAGGAGCCATTGCCTCCTTTCCAAATAGAGCTTCAGTTAGACTACTACCTAGTACATGTGATTTACAGGTTAATAGGAGGTCCAAGGATTTACCTCTAAATAGCCACAAAACATAACCAAGAGGATCAAGTCTTTTATTAGGACACTTGCATTGTCTTTACATGAGTCTCTTCTTACCCTGGAAAATATTTAGGGATGTGCATACCTGAAATGTATGGGAATGTGTGCGCCCACTACTTACACTTAATGAGTTTGCTTTATATATTCATTGAGCACTTTCTATATGTAGGGAAATATTAGGTCTAGTCACAATGATGATGGGGCCTTAGGCTCTGCTGGCTTGGTGTAGGCATTGTTACCTTAGTGGGAGGTATCTTTCTGCAGAACTGTTCTCCTTCTTTTTCCTTCAGCCTTTCTATAGTAATTTGTTTTCAATAGTCAGCTAACACTGAATAAAGAACTCTGGGCTTGTGCTCTGTTACAGGAAATACATGCTAGAGGCTTCAGTGAAAGCTTACTTCATAGGGATATCATAGGAAAGGAATGAGGTAGTAGACTGGAAAAGATCAGTTGCTGGAGAATATTTAAGAGTGGACTGGATAACATTCTGATATTACTTCTTAGAGTACTATAGCAGATAATTACGTCTTTCTGTGACACAGGGAACAGGTAAGATGGCTCTGCGTAACTTTCCCATCCCAGCAGAATATGAAATGGCATAAAAGCTTCACTGTTAACCAGTAACGGTTCATGTGCTTAAATTTCTTTAGTCTAACCTATCTGAAAGGAGAGGGCCCCACTTTATCGATATGCACTCAGACATGCACACACATGTATTTTCCTGTGTAAACGGATACAGTTCTGCTGAAATATTGCCATGCATACATTCAATAGGGAACAAAACTGCAAATCAAGCAAATTTCCTAAATCTTAAGAATCTGGATAACTGTGCAAACCTGTAATACATGTATATATACAGACCATGCTCTCTCAGAATGTTGTGCATACAATTTCAACAGTGTTACTGACCTCCAATTCTAATATCATACTTTCAAATTCTTCATTTCTATTTTTTCATAGCCTTTGTCCTACAGTAAGTAACTCTTTACTGCTCTTTTTTTTATTTTTATTGATGTTTTATTCTGTCTGCAGATCATGAAAGAGTTTTTTTTTCTGTAACTGTTGTGAAGACATGTAATGAATTTGTGATCCAGTATGCAAGGTAGAAGGATTTTATTCATGTTTCAGTTCTCCTTATTAACTTTTTATGATAAAGTGCTTTGGAATTGATCAACTTTAATAACGCTGCAGGAAGAACAAATATGAGTTTGTCCTTAATATAACTTATGGTCAATTTTAGTAGATGATTTTAATTTCTTTCAAATTCAGTAGGTAAAAGTAAGAATTGTTGTGTGTGGAGGAACACAGTTTAGATGTATTTAAAGCTTATTATGGGATGTTCACTTTCTATAGGACCTGACAGTTTTGCTTGAAAACCAATCTGAACAGGAGGGAAAAGCTGGAAATTATTTGTTGAAAGCTGTTGAACAACCTTGAAGGCAACTATTTTGTCCTTCCTTCTGAGGAAAGAGGAGAGAAATAAGTCCATTAATATCTTGACAATTTTTGCATATGCAAGTACCTACAGAAGTGGAACCTTACATAAATAGTCTCTAGGAACTCTTGCATAAATATTTCTCCATTTAAAAGTTATATGCAGCCTCATCACTGTTTTCTAATTTATTTATTTATTTCAATTTATGAGACAATGGTTGGATACATTGGTTATTATCTTTTCCTACTGTAGAAAGGTCAAAGGATGGAAACATAGGAGGTGGTATTTGTTTAAAGGTAGCAAGTAATTTTGGAGTTTTAGGTTCTTTTAAGGCGGTCAGATCAAGAATCTATGCAAGATAATGTTACTTGAATTTGTAGCTTGTGTGCTATTTGCAGAGAAAACTTTGCTGTGATTTATGTAAGACTTATTGATTGGATTTTTATGTGTATTTGCCCATTCATTAATTAATATACATGTTCCCACAAACTTAGCAGACCTGTATCATGTGAAGTGGGTAAATGAGTACCTTTATTCTTTCCCCTGTTCCAGGATCAGTACATTATTGTTCCCTTATGAACTAGGATTTGAATTTGCATTTTCTGTTGCCTGTATGTTACTTCCTGTGCTCAGATTCTACAAAATCAGTGCCAAATGTAGGGGTTTTTGCCTTAGTGTCTTTTTTTCTTTTCTGACTTGAAGTGTTTGCCTGATCCTCCTCATTTATAAAACAGGGCGCTGTGACTAAGGGACTAGTTATAATGTAGCTTGATAGACCTTTGTAAAGCAACGTGCTGTTGCGAGTAATGGCCTCCATTCATTATTAGCCCAGTTGATTTTCATTTACACTTGGCTCTAACAATTAGCTTGAGCAGGTGTGAAGGTGATGGAGGGCCAGGGACGCATAGAGGTCAGCCACTGCTCTGTGTGATAAATTAACCATTATTATCCTAGTGAAAGTGGCTCTTTACGCTTGTCAGCAGCAAACAAAGGGACAACATATCTCACATAAAGTGGAATCAGGACCACTACTGCAAATGTGATGTGTCTGTAATATTGTCTGGCAAATAAAGGCAAATCCTTTTGAAGTGTTACACCTGTGTGTTTCACTTCACACAAGTAAATTGCTTCTATCTGGGAGGTTTATATATAAATGTATTACTATTGAGTTGCAAATCTTAGATACAATTTTTTATTGATTTTTTTTTATTGGAAACAAAACAGAAAAGTATTAATTTAGCATTTGAAACCTTACCAAAAAACTCAAATACTTTGAAATTAGTTACTGTCAAATTACTATCTTTTAAAGCAAATTACTAAACAACAAAAACAAAAACACCCACTATGTGCCTGCATTTGTGGATTACCTTGGATTTTATCTGATGTTATTTCCTCTGAGACCTGTGGTTGTCGCTCTGTAAATACAGCTGAGATCTAAAATACATGCTCTCCTAAAATGTGTGAAATTGGGGATAGATCATGTAGGGTCTGCCCCTTTCCCAGCCTCCTGTGAATTATTGGGGGGATTTAGACAGAGGAGTACTGTTTGGTCTTGGGACAACTACAAGTATAGCACTCTTGCAACCTATTAACAGAATTACCAATCTGTTACTTTCTCATAAGTCAGCTGTCGTGGAGTCTTGACCCTGTGTGGAATTCAGAGGAAGTGTGGAAAGGACAATGGAGACCCCTTTCGTCTCCAGTAAAACTTTAGAGTACTTTTATTGGAGCCTTACTTGCTGTGCTTCTAAAAGGAAGAGGCTTTTCCTCGTGAACTGTATTTTCACTTTTCAACTACTAAAATAACCTACCAGCTTACAATGTTTCAATTACATAATATTTCAAACACAATCCATTTTACAAATCAATAGAAAGAATATACAGGATTTGTTACTTTAAGTTGTAACCATGGCATCTTTATAAGGTATATGACTTTCAGGACGACTGAACTCCTTATTTTGATGTAAGTTTTGGTATCTGTGATGGGGTAAACATTTTCTTGGTCAGCTTGCTGAAAATTGAAGTTATGCTATAGTACTTGTAGTACTTGTGTGTATTGTTCAGAGTATCTGTCAGTAGCTCAAGCACCATCCCACAGGCTCAGCTATCTTATCTTAGTCTGAAGCAGCATTCAGTTTGCTTTTGAGAGTCTTGTTTATGTGTCTGGAATGATAGTGGGTGGTCTGTCTTGTTTGTTTGTTTGTTTTGGTTTTTTTTAATGTCTTTATCTCTGAATATAGTGTATGTGCACAACTCAGTTGCAGAATATATTTATTTATCCAAGCATCACCGACTTGGAATTCAAGTGTTCTAACTGGCCTAGCAGTCAAATGGCTGCTTGAGCCAATCATCTTTTGTTATGGAAATATAAAGAATTAGTAATCAGTGTTATGCAAACCTGAACTGAAATAACCAAAGGACTCAAACAGATTTTGCAAATCATAGTAGCTGTGCCATGTGTGCTCTTCATGTTTTAGAAAATAAATTTGAACTTTTGGAAGTGAAAGTTGATTGTAGAGGTCAAAAAGTAGAAGGAAAGGAGATATGAATGAGAGGTGATACGTAGAAGAAAGGCAGTTATGAAGTATTCTAAATTGCAGTAGAAGGAAAGTAAATTGCAGTAGAAGGAAAGGAGATATAAAGAATTCTGAATTGCAGAGGTGGCTTTGACTGCAGAGCTCTATCTGCTGCTGAACATCTGGAACTGCAGCACAGCCTATAGGTGTTGCAGAAACCTTTTCCGCAGGCAGTATTTGTGTTGTTTAGAGAGATTACAGCAAGACTACTTGGTACATATGGCAAACATTAATCTTTTTAGTGCAAAAATTGTTTTAGAAACAACAGTAGTAAAGCATCTGTACCAAATGTGCATCAATAGAAACTGCTGGACCACCAGATGAGTAGTTTCACTCAATTATTGCAGTTGGGAGAGGGAGAGAATCTTGTCTCACATCAGTATTTAAGTGGGTCAGTTAATCCTAAAATGCTCTGGGGAATGAATAGTTTAGACTTTCTATGATCACTAGCTGCTTCTCAGATCATCTGTCTTTTGTGGAGAAAACTGAGACATATGTTTGAGAACTTTCAATCTGGGATATGAATAGGAACTTGTGTCATAAAACTTGTTATGCTCCTTTGGCAGGTACTTCTGAGGCTGCCTTTACTCCCTGCTGTCTGTGGCATAGAAGCTACCTAAGAAACTGTCTCATAAGGTAAGGCCTATTCCAGTTACAGTGCTTCCTTTGGCACTCCAGTTTTATTATGTGGGTGGTGATTACTTCTCAGCTTCCCCTGGGTATAGTTAGGGATGCCTGCATAACCCTCAGAATGCCCATGTAACTCCCTCAAGCCTATCACAGGGTAGGTGTTGCACAAACCATCAGTTGCCCATATGCTGCCAGGTAGAAGTTACATTGCTGAATGAAGGATATTTCTCTTCTCTAGGAAGCTGAGTACTGAGAAGATCCAATATATGAATAAAAGCAAAAACGACACGGTTGGTTTTTCAATCGTTTTAAACAGCTATATATTTCTAATAGAAAAATATTGTAAATAAATGGCAGCAGTTTTGTGTTGTATAGGGTTGTCTTAGGAACAAAGTATGTATTTAACCACTGGTTTTGTCAAAAAGGGATTAATTTTATGGGAGTAAATTTAATACACATGTGTTCAATTGCCATGAATGGATAGGCAAACAATGAATGCAAGATAGTACATTTGCTCTTCATGTATGTGTTTATATAAATATATAACTAGAGCTAGGCAATAAACACTTTTTCCTGATACCCATACTTGGCTTGTGTTTCCATCTGAGGGTGTTTTTTTTTGTGTAGGAAAGCATGCACTGACTATGCCATATATATATATATTGCTTGTCACAGACAAAGATTTATAAAATCTTCAATGTCCAAATCTAGAAAACTGGTTTTGCTCAATAGAAATAAATAGGATCCTAATCAAGAATGGTGCAGGATCTTAATTGCATCTGTATGACATAAACATATTTTAGTCAAACCTACCTCTTGAATTCCACTTAGTACTTCACAGTAGATCTTCAACATGCAGATACTTTCAGGTCACTCTGCCAAGACTGTCATACAAATCAGTGACGGAGCAGATGATATTTTGGACTTCTACTCTTATGGAAGCTAGAAAGTGTTTTTCTCTTGTCTGTGAGGCATCCAAGAAATATTTTTTGTTGGTTGGTTTGACAACTCATGAAGATAGTTAAAATACATTTTTGGCCTATGACATAAATAGTGATATGCCTACACAAATTTAAAAAGTTAACAAATCCACTTTCCAATCCCTTAGAAAATTATCACAAGTGATGTGATAGGAAATGAGGTGTGTTCATTTTATTAAGAGGATATTCAGATAAAGTCAAAAACTGTTAAGTGTATTTGTTTCTTTGATCTGTATTTATCAAGACTAATTTTTCAATTAATATACCTAGAATAAAGGAATTAAAGCAGCCTGCTAAGTCCGGAGATTTATTCTCTCTCAATAGCTTTGAACAGACAAGCATTAGTTTAGGAAGTTTATGACTTGGAGAAGATATGTAAGTTAAACTGGGCATTTTGCCAAACTCGGTCTGCTGGAGATTCATTACAAATTGAGAATTTAAAAAGGGTATAGTTTGCTCTTGCTTAAGGATAACAGAATAATATCTAGAAGTTGAGGTACAGCTTCTGTAGCTTGCAGGCAATTTTAGATCTCTGAACTTTGGGCCCCAGTAAGATGAGCTTGTAGTTTTGCTTTTTTCCTCTTCTTAAAAAAAAAAAAAGAAAGAAAAAAAAAGAAAAAAAGCAAGAGAGACAAAACCAATTGGGAGGAAAAGTGGTTGGGCTGAGAGAGACTGGTCATGTTGAAGTATTTTTTACCAAATGTGCTAGATTCAATATAAAATTTGAAAGTTAGTTAGGTAGTCAGGACCACCAGTTTGCTCCTAGAACAGTGAACATTCCAGCATATCACATTTGTGCTATAAAATTCATCTACATATCCCATAATCTTGTCAGATGGTGTTAAAGTTTTTTTTATGGAAATGTTTTAAGATGACCAAGGTTTGGATATTTTTTAGTAAAGCTTGTATGGTTCATAAATATGTTCAGAGCTATTCTGTGCTAGGAATTGAGAAAAAAAATATTAATTAAAAAATAAAAGGCACTAAGACATTTTTCCCTTCCTCCATCCCTGAAATGGTGGATAAATAAGATTTAGCAATTCTCAAAAGTACTGAATTCATAATAAGTTTTTTAAATGTTTATTTTTCCTCTTTTCTCTTTTTTACATAAGTATTGAGATATTTAATTATGTCTTAGTTCAGGTCTCATTTTCAGGAATGTATTTAGGCATTATATAGCTTTATGAGTAAGAATGAACAGTATCAGCTGGGGATTACCTTCATCTTTCAAGTCAGCCATGCTGACGTTTCATATGCTGAAATTCCATAGTGGACTGCAGTATTGCACTCATGTGAAGAAAATTCCTTGGTTTTCTTTCTCTGGGCGTGTAAATACTGCAGTTCAAGGCCTGGTTCTTTAAACTTCATAGCAGTTGTTCCTAGAGAGGTAAGTTGCTTCGATGATTCATGCACTCTCCAATTACATATAATGAATAATACATTTATATACTGAAAACTGTTACATATGTCTATATATGAACTATATTGAGTTTATTCCTCTGTACTAAATGTAGGTTTAAAAGCTGAATCTCTGAAAGCTTATCTTTACTGTGGCTTTTTTTCCTTTTTTTTTTCCACTTATGCAAAAATCTACTGCTCTAAAGTAAAAGTCCTATAGCTGTAAAATAATTGTATGAGTGAGTGCCCTTGTTTAAGTGAACAGTTTATGGTTACTATATTAAAGTGAACATTTCAACTTGGCTAACACAACCACTGAATAAACACATATTGATATTATAGAACAAAATAATATATTAGTGCATTGCTCATTTGTGCTCTGATAGTCACCCTGATACTATTAGTCATGCGGGGAGTGACAAACACAATTACACTCGAGTGCTAATAGAGTGGAAGGGCAAAACTGCCTGACCTCGGCATCCTGGGTCGATTTAAATGTTTGATGTCTCATTGAATTAGTATCACAGTGTGAAAGACAAAGCTCAAACTAATGGAAATGAGCCTGGACATGCAATACTGCTGATTGGGCTGACATAATTAGAATAATATTCTTCACACAGCTAATAACAAGCAGAAGAAATAAATAACCAAGAGATAACTTAATGACTGCATACTAAAACGCTTCTTTGAATATGCTAAGGTTAGCATTTTCTGTTTACTTACAGAGCACTGGGGGATTTTTTTTTCTCTATGTAATCATTAGCTGTGGAGATCAGTTCCATACTGGTCAGTAATGCCATATGAAGCCATGCAGGTTGACCTAACTTCCACCACCAGCATTATTTAGCCTTTAGGGCATTGTTATGAATATCAGATAATGTTGTGTAGTATCTGATTGATTTACTTAGTCTAATTTTAAAAAAAAATAAAAAGAAAAGAAAAAAAAAGATGGATCCTAAACTTGTAGTCTTGCATCTATTGGTGCTTCTGCCCTTGAGCCCCAAAGTAGAAGGCCATGAGTGCACAAGGATCTCAAGAATTTATGTGTACAGGCATGAGGTAGCATTTTAATGCAAAAGACACGGTACTTTTTAGAACACCTCTACAACACTTTTAGAAAGTGTTCGTTAGCAATCTCCTACCTATTTTCTCAACTTAAAGTCAGGTGATGTTAACACGAACTTAGGAAAGAAATATCTGAAAAAGGAATATGCAGATATTCTCTTGGTGTTACTCATTGTTTCCATCTCTTAATGATTTGTGCTTCATAAATGATATGATGTTATCTTATGTGCATAAGAAATACAATCTGACAAAGCATATTCAGTTAAATTTTTAGGTGAAAAATCTTTGCTATCAATGAGACTTAACTTCAAGCATGTATTTTTAGGATTTTGTAGCAGCATAGCCTATGATTCTTACCCAGGACATACTGAAAATCAAAGTCAATTGAAATTGCTGCCTAGATATCAAGGAATGTGAAGCTGAGATGCAGATGAAATGTATACCGTGTGGGCTGAATCAATTAAAAATGTTTCTCTTTTTCTTCCTACCTATGCAAGTTGATGACTTCAGTTTAAAGATTTTTCCTTTTTACTCCAATAATTTATTTTAGTAGAGAGAGAGCGAGAGAGAGAGAGAGAAAACACAGCTTCATGGAAATGTTTGAGACTTGTTTTCATCTAGAATTAGTGATGTGTCCTTGGAAGATATCAAGGGACAAACTACTAAAAATTTTGAGCTTAGGATAGTAAATGGTCTTTGAATTTGCTTAGAGATGTCTTTTGGACCAGTCCTTTAAGAGACCAGAGCCTCATCAGATTTCAGCCAAAGTAAAGCTTTGTGGTACCTTTGAAAATGTCCAAGAAAATTTCCTGTGTCTTCCTATGGGATCTGACAGTTAATATCAGTTATTCTGGCACTATCACCTCATTCACGAGAGAATATTGCTGCAATAAGTAGCTAATAAGAGCTGACTGATTTAAATTTAAAACTTTTCAGCCTTAGAACAATGCAGATGGGTTTGGTGCCCCATTGGCCTGTCCATTTATGTGCTGAGAAGCCTTCCATTGTGACTGCACTAAGTGGAAAGCATGATCTTAAATGAGTAGGATGTTGTATGTTGCAAACTTGTAGGTAGAAGCTTCCTGAGAGAACATTTTAGTTTTGGCCCTTGAGAGGCAGTAAAATGTTGTTTATCTGTTATGTTCATAAGCTGACCTACATCTGTTACTTCT
Organism: Nothura maculosa; assembly: GCA_032353885.1. NCBI lineage: Eukaryota > Metazoa > Chordata > Aves > Tinamiformes > Tinamidae > Nothura > Nothura maculosa. The sequence goes on along the minus strand of JAUBOD010000031.1, from coordinate 4,721,781 downwards.
TTTGAAATAGTAATAAAAACAAGGCCCAGCATTTTCAGCAAATCACATTATTTCACTTCATTAAGGGTTAGGGCTTTATGTCAGTCTATTACCAATTCAAACTGAGTTAGCAGTGCTGAGCCAGCAGATGCTACAGTATGAAGTATAGAGGGAGATCTCTCGGCTCAAGAGACCTTGATACTCTGTGGTCAGCTCAAATGAGGCCATAGGAAAGAACTTCATGCTTATAGTGTAAGCCAGAACCATTAGTAAGCAGATGAAATGCATGACAATGATCCTCCAGCCCAAAATTATGGTCCTCAAAGGAAACAGTCCAAAATGGTGCTGCCCTCAGCCAAAGAATCTCTGCTTTCTGAATGTTTTTAAGTTATTTGCCTGCAAGTGAAGTTTCATCTGCTCTGCAGACTTTGTATAAATGCTCTCCTAGACTGGCTTGCCTGCTGCAGGCAATGTCTACATCCTTATGGAAGAAGTACTCCCTTTAATAATAAATTCATTATCTTGTAAAAGGAGCCTTGAGAATGTCAAAAAGACAGGAATGATAAATACAATAAATTCTGTGATTCCTGTTCCCTGTAATTATGCAGAGACATTACCTGTGTGTCAGTAAGTGGGATAACTCCTCTTCTACTCAGAGCATGAAGACCAGGCAGTAGCATTAACTATGGAGGAAGTGCAAGGTGGTGACATGTGCTAATCTCTTCTTGAATTAGTATGACTTTACAGGTGAGGGAGTATTTTCTCTTTCCTGGTTTAGCTGGCTTTATGCTATTATGCCACTGTAGCTTCCACCTTTGCAACCTTGCAGTGCAAAATGAGTGCTCTAAAATAAATGAGATAGTGGCCACTGAAAATCAAAGATAAAGTGTATATACAAACATGAAAATTAAAGATGCTCTTGTTCTGACAGGGATCTTTTTTGAAGCAAATACTTGGGCCTTTGCTTAGCTTAAGTAGGTGCTGTTGATAATTTAAATCATTTTGACGGTAGTAGTCTAAGGCCTGCAAGTATTTACTTCAGTGGTGCTGGTAGCATTAATGTTAAAAATAGTCTAAATGATTCTGGTAGCTGAGCCCAACAGAGGAGGGAGAGAAAAAAAGAAAAAAAAAAAAAAAAAATAAACTTAGAGTGGTTTAGTGGCTCAAAAGCAGTTTTTTATTATTATAAACCCACAGGACAATACAATTTTCTCACTAACATGGTTTTATGCTCTTGCTGTATTCAGCGTGTTGATACTGGTATATTTTGGGTGTAGACCTATTTTTCCAGGAAGAGTAAATGGTTCTCTTATTATGTGTCTGCTCTTAGCTCCTTAAAGGACATGTCTGCGACGCCTGCCATCATTTAACTTAGCTTTAGTTTTCAATTACAATGTTACAGCTCAGCATAATTTGCACACCATTTGGTTTATTAGAGTTGGCTAAAATTTTGTGAAATAGAGTTCTATTTTTAATATAATTGGGGGATAAAACATTCAAAAACAGAAGTAGTTCTTCTTACCTTCTGCCATTCCTAAATTAGTTATCATTCTGATGAATTCTTGGTTCTCAATCTGGCCAATTTTTGTCAATGTCTGCCTTTAAAAAAAAAAAAAAAATCCAGCAATGCTGAGAAGATATCAGCTGATAGGAAGGCATCACTGTAATGAATAACAGGAGGACTGTTAACACTTTAAGACTGAACACTGATTTGACTTAATCAGATTAAATGAGTCCCAGTTTCCTTGTATGTCCTAGTTGGTACCTGTTGCTGTAGTAGCTCCAGAACTATGAATTTGGGTATATGCATATCAACTAATGGTCTAGGCAGCTTTTCATAGACTTCTTTAGGCATATCTTCCATCTTGTCTGTTTCTTTTGTGTTGTGATCGCATAGGAACTTTTTGTTCAGTCTTATGTCAAGATTTTAAAATAAAAAATATGCAAACTATTGCTAGAAAGACATGCAGTATTCTGATGAAGAATTACATTTAATTAGCTCAAAGTAGAACTTTCTTTGGCACCTGCTAGTATATTATTATCTAGTGCCTTCTACCTTGTATTGCTGTTTTTATCCAGGCAAAAGGAAAGGAAACTTCACTGTGTTTATTTCTAGCTTTTTATAATCTAATTTTCAAATACAGTCTTCTTCTGGCGTCTTAAAGGATTTGATTGAAAGCCATAGAGGTAAACTGAAATATTTTGATTAAATTTAATGGCTTTTGAGTTTGGAGACAAATGTTTTTAATAACCAAAAATAAGAATCAGTTTTGCTCTTAAGGAGAAAAAGGAATGAAAGTAAGGGTGTTCTTCACTAATTCTTGACACATATAGACTAGTTAATGCCCTGACCTAGAAGTTCATTTTGCTCTTTTTTTTTTGTGGATATTCTTATTTATACCTTATCCTTGGTGGTATCTTAGTTCTGCAGAGCAGTGCTGTATATCTTGAAAGCAGTAGCTTCCCGATGAAAGGAGATTCTTTCAGCTTCACTCTGAATACTCTGCATCTGTTTTGCACAGCAAACCAAAACACTGTTGAGAGAAACATCATTAGTATTATGTGCCAGAGCCTTTTGAATTGAGTAAGGCATTTAGGTGCTCTTACTCAAATCATTTAACAAGCTTTCTGGATCACAGGCCACAGCCTTTGTACTCCATTCAGAAAAGACACAAACTCGGTTACTAATTTGAAGTAAAAGTCTTACATTGTGTTCAACTCCCCTGGCAAAAGCCTTCACTGGCAATGAGTGCACTGGAAGTGGTGATATTCCAGTCCTATTTGAACAAAAACAGCCATAGGCCATTTATGTTAATAAGAATGAAGAATACTTGCAGACAAAAATAACACCATTTTTTTATACTGAGCAAATGCAGAAGTGTCACGTGTAGCTGCAGACTTGACTTTCATGTTATTTGACAATCTGATAATTTTTGAAAAGATGTACTTAAAACATTAAAATATTGTTTCATGCAAAGTTCACTTTTTTCCTTGTTAAAAGCACACTGCATCTTTAATTTGAAGGACCGAGTATTAATTTTGCTGAGAGCACCATTTATTTCTTTTTCCTTCTACTTTATTTCAAGTCAATTGTTGACAACTCTCAAGCGTGTCAGACTCTCACCACTAATAATTGCTTAAGGATCCCTAACTCTACAAATGTTGGTTCCACAAAAAAAAAAAAACAAAAAAACTAGAGCCCTGTTTAAAGGGAGGGGGAAAATAGGAAAAGAATAAAAAAAAGGGTGGGTAAAAAAGGCAAAAAAAAACCCGAGAACTTCTTCTGATGAATTTTTGATTTTCCTTCTTAACAAAGAAATGTCTGTGATTCAAAGAAATAGCTTAAAGTAATATTATAAAATAGAATATGGAGTACACTGTTCTGAATGACTCTTTGCTTTTAATGTGAGGCTGAAAAATTGTCAGTGCCTTTTTTGATTAGATGAATTTTTTTTTTGTTCTTGATCTAAGAATTGAGGAGAAAAACATGCTACTTGCATTTGAATATGGTATGAGCTAGATGTAATGTGTTGAAGATAAAGCAATACCAGTACTGCCTCAAGGCGGCACCTGTATCTGTGGGTCAATGCCATTTCTCTTCAGATCGCTGCTGAGCCCCTCTCTTGGCTGCTGCTTTATTAGGCCTAATTAGGCAGGCTGTCACTTTTATTGGTGATGGGAAAGGAAGATAAGTAGATTACTTGTGTCATCTATCTCTATCCGGACGTGTCTAAAAAGTCTAAAGTGATTGCTGTGGGCCACAAATATATTTCACAAGAAGGAGGAAAAGGGAAAAAAAAAACTCAGAAATGTATAAATCTCTAGAATGACTTACCTTTGGCACTACTGTGTGTAATTTCAAATCCACAGAGAAAAGAGTTACAGCACATACCTGAAGCCCTTTTGTTCAGAGGGAGAAGGTTGTCTGTAATGGTTTTTGTGATATCCAAATGAAAAATACCAGTTTCTACTTAAAATTCTAGTAGTGGTTATATATATATATTTTTTTTTTTTAAAATGAGTCCAAGTTTTAATAAGAACACAGTAGCTGTTGCTGATAAAGAAGAGTAGGCTATTTTAATGATGTCAACATGCCTTGCTGACATGCTCCTCTGGGAGGTTCACTGTTTAGATCAACACTCAGGGCATCTCGAGTTTATACTCTCTGGCGATATCTTTAGTGATGGTTTATAGGAGTAATTAGTTGTTTTCTAAATAAAATAGCCAATATCTTGAGTTAGTAAATGACAAGGTTGTTTTCAATAATTCAGAAATCAATCAGGAGCTTTAATATCTGAGGCATCATTCTCTTTGGAGGTGATTAATGTCAGCTCGATGTTCCACAGACTTCATTGAACTTTGGATCTGGCCTGGAATGTTCTTCAACAGAAGGAGTTTATTAGCTATTGTGGCAGGGAAATAAAACTACTTCTCTGTGGTCTGCTTTATGAAAATGAAATATGATCTTCACTTAAGGGTGTCGACAGGGTCAGATACTAATACCCTGGGACATGAAAGCTCAGAAATGAAACAAAGTAGATTTTAAAAATACTTAAAAATACCAAATCACAAACATGATAAAGTGATTTTAGAAGTTTAGTTCCTCTCTTTAGACATGTCCTTCTTTCAACTGTTGGCTAGTATATGCAATCCTGGGGGCACAAATACCAAGCTTTCAAAGTCTGGTTGCAACCACAGTGCAAGTAACTTGATGTTAATGTGTTTGCCTATAATGAGTATTCATAAGATGTCTGGAGAAGGGTTTTTAAAATTGAATGGGCTAATGCTTTTGCATGATAGCTGCAATAATACATTTATGGCTATTGTTCAAACTAGTTGTAGTACTTTAAACACTATAAGAGGAAAGGAAATAGGAAATGCTGGTTCATTTGTTTGCTTGTTTAACAAGACATGCATAGCTTAAGGAGAAGAAGTGATGATGTTCCCTAATGATGACTTTTTGATTAATTTAGAGCCCTATCTAGCACTACTAGCCCAGGAAAATTCCTATTGGCTTAATCAATATGACTTCCATAGACACTTTTTTATAGAACCTGAGTTCTGCACTAATGACATCATTGTTCAAGGTTCTAGTTTTCATGGGCTGTCAGCCAGTCTGCTTGGAAGATTCAACATTTTTATTCATTATTCCAGCTGCTTAGGTTTTTGTTGTTGATTTCTTTTTTTTTTTTTTTCTCTCCTTAAAGCCTCATCTTCACACATGTGCCCTAACCATATCTGTGCATATAGAGATAGCTGTAAGTATGATTTCATGGAACTCCACCTGCTCCACCAGGTTAAATAATTTCAAAGCTAGCTCAACCAGCCTTTTTGTTTAAGTTGTTTTTTTTTTTGAGCCATGTTATGCTAAAAAATTATTAACTATTGCCAGGAAGTTTCACATGAGTTTGCCTGAAAGATTTTCTTGCCTACTACTAATTTTCACTTCATTACAGAGTGTTTGCTTATTTATCTTAGTTAGAGTATCTGCTCAGAGTGGGAATCTTCTATGGTCCATCTTTTGGATGTCAAGGTCTTTCATTTACAAGGGAAGTATTTTAATATATAATCAGCATTTGTTTTCTGGAACTGAGATGCTGAATTAGTAATTTTGTAATACACCACAATCAACTTCAGTGCATGAGAAAAGTGTTTCTCCTGCATGGCAGTGATCCCCTTTGGCAACTGAGTGTTGCTGTTCATTAGAGGTTCAAAGGGAGTTTACCGTAGCAGGTGGTCTCTTGCCAGGATGTAGGTGTGACTTTTCAAGAGCCTATTGAATTGTCATATAAACAAAACCTTTTTTGCTGTAAAGCATTGCTGTAGTCTGACCATTTAATCAGAATGGATAATGATGTTTATATCTGCAAGCTCTGTGGTTAACATGTAATAAGCACCAGAACAGACATTTTCAGTGGGCTGTCAAGAGCATCAGCATCTATCCTTGCTGCTTGGCAGGTTATTGATTATGCTCAGAGAAGTAGTGCCCATTTCTTGAACTTTGCCTTGTATTTGGATCTCTGTTGTTGATTGTGGGCACAACTTCTAAAAATAGAAGGAAAGGACCAATGTATATTGATTGGTGGGAAAAAAACTCAGTCACATCCTCTGCAAATTTTTCCGTGTTTGCTTGCGTTCTTGCAGAGATGTATTTTTGCTTTCCATGTATGTTTATCAAAGCAATACTGTCCCTGTAATTATTGCAACCTTTAAAATTAATCAATATAGCTCAGTTAGTTAGGCTCCTGTAACTCAAAAGCACCAGATTAGGTTGCTGGATTCCTTTAAGGGATATTCAAGATTCATAGAGATTCTTGATTTCAAAAGGCTCTTTTTCCTTCTCTAATCATATTTGTTCCTTTTCTTCAGGCATTAAAACGCTTACACTTTAAATAGTACGGCCTAAAAATTTCAATCCATAAATTCTTACAGAACTAGTTGAGATCAGTTTTAGAGATCAATTATTATAGTCAATTTAAGAGAACCATGTTTATCCCTTTCCTATTTCTGTATTTCCTATAAAGCCAACCAACTCTGTACCAGCTACTTTGGATTTCATGTAGCTAGTTGATCTCTCAGACTATTTCTCTCGAATTTATTTTTATCTTGTGATATTAATGTGCTATTTATTTCAAACTGCGACAGCTAAGGTGAGTTGGTAGTATCAAGGTAGTTGCTTTGGGCAATGTCTTGTGACAAAGCTGATTTTGTAGCAGACTAAAGAATTTTAGAGCTGCAGATACATTCCAGCTCTGCTGTTGGGGAACTTGCAACCCAAGTTGCAAGTTGCAGCAGGCTCTGCGTTGAGCCTGTTGATGAGGCAGGCATACTTAGGGATTTCCAGCACTTGGCCTAGCACTGCTGTACACATTGCTTCAACCTCCCTGTGGCAGGACACTCTTGCGAGGTTCAGCATAGGCTCAAATTGGTATGTGGAGTTCTAGTGTGCCGGTACCACAAAGGGCAGTATCTAGTTCTAATTGCATTAGTGTTTTTCCCTGTATTTATCTGATTTCATTAGCATTAGGTTTTGCTTTTAGGATATAAAAAGCCAATACTGAAGTGCCCAAATATTATTGCTCTTATATTAATTACTCCTATATCCAATTAGCAAAGATTATTGCAATACATTATGACATTCATTGCACACAAGAGATAACGAACAAGATTCTTGAGAAGCAACTTCATAAACGGCTTCTCCGTAGGATTCTTTGATAATAGCAAGTCCCTTGGCCAGCTGTTTTGCCATGCAGCAGACTGAGTTGAACGGAACTAGGGGGCAAGGATTTCTCCTGGAATGAAGATTTATATCTGAGTCAAAATAGAGTGCAGGAAGTACCAAATTTCCTTGCTATCTGTTCAGGTTTCTTGTAGGATGAGAGTATTGCAATTTTATGACTTTAACAACACATGTTTCACTGTAGGTGATATAAGCTGTTTGTTAAGCACATTTTAAAGAGATATTCTGTATTTTAATGGCCATTTAGTATCTGACTATCAACAGTCTGTGCTCCCTGCCTGGGGAGAGCATGCAAGGTTTATTAAATATTAAGAAGCTCTTCATTGCTTCATGGAACTGTGACAACACAATATCTGCATATTTAGAAAACAGTAAGTTAACATTCTTTGGAATAGCCACTTCATTTAGGGGAAGGACTAATGTTTGTCTGGATAAAGATGCATAAAAATGTGGTGTCTCCTTTGAAGTCTGCTCTTTGCTTCTGGTCCTTGAAGGTTGAAGTCTGTCTAGGTTGCTTAATTTAGAACATGAATGAAAACCCTTCCTTACTCAATGCAGAAAAACAGGCATCTCTGATAAACTGCCTTTTGCAATGTGTTTAAAACCATAATGTGGCAAAATCCAGAGTGACCTATTCTTTAGAGGTTTATCTGGGGTCTTTTAAATGAATTGGAAATTTGCAGAGGTGACCTTTATCCCTATACATGACCGAAGGATGCAATTCAAATTCCAGAGACTAGGTCTCTGCACGGGAACTGTACCTTGCTGCTCACATACTACTTAGAGGAACTTTCTTCACTTCAGCCAAAGACGAGATAACTCTTGGTAAGTTGAGCACGTGAGTTATGGAGAATCTTTCCAACTGCGGTGAAGTCAATTAAATATCTTGAGCTTTTGTACCTACTCTTGCTTATACATATGATCACAGAAAAGAAAAAAAAAAAAAAAACAAAAAACTAAAGGTCTTTTTGGTCCTCATCTTTCCAGCTGTGCTGAGTGAGCAGAGCCTCATTCCAGTGTGGAGCAGTTTGTAGCACAAATCCCTAAGTGATTACCATGGGGCACGTGGTATTTTTAAGTGAATCCCTTGTGAAGTATAAAAGGACAGGCAACAGAATTATTTAGCATTAAGCATGATTTTATTTTAAATGCTTAGAATTCCAAGGCTCCCAAATGTATTACCAAGCAGTGAGGTGCTGATAATGTGCTTTAAAAAAAAAAAAAAAAAAAAAAGAAAAAAAAAAACCCAGAAGAAGAAACCAAATTCTGTTTTAGCCTCCTGTGGCCAATAAAGGTGGGTTTAGAGTGTGGAATTTATTTTAGGGGAGACCTATCTATATATTTTTCCTAATTCAGCACAAAAACTATTAGAAAGAAAAATTGTTGGCAGATAAACTTCTAACAACCATGACGTCTGGAAATTATCATGCATTAGTCCTATGAAACATAATTTGACTGGATACTGTGCTGAATGTGAGAATAGAAGGTGGTGATGGACTGAGGCAGATAAGTCTTCTTTTTTTGTCTTGTATTCGAAGCCAGATCCTGAGAGCTGTTCATGTTACCATTGTGGTGGATAGAGACTGCAGTGGGACACATGATGTGGATCGCTAATTAAATAGATAGAATAGATCAAAATATATATGTGGAGAATGAAGACACTGTAGAATAGAGAATGGTTTGTAAAAGAGTGAATAATACCATCCAGAGTATGCGTTTACAGACTGCTAAGAAGAAGCATGGTTTCCTTTTCTCTGTAAGAGTCTTTTAAAATTGCAGTAGAAGGACTCAAGATCTTTTTTTTTTCTAGCTCTATGATGTGGAACAGCAAGATCAGCTTAAAAGTAAAATTTTAAAAATCTGTAACATCACTAATCTCTGGGTTTAAATGCCAGTCTTAGTCCAGCTCTCAGTTGCTGTCATTACTGTGAACAATTCTGCAGATCAAATTAGACTTTCCAGTTTAACCATAGTGATTTTATTGGCTTCTGTATATAACCCTATGTCTACTGAAGCACTCTTCTCATTTGACTGTTCTCTTACTCTTTAAAAACTTATTACTTCTTTCTTTCCGGACCCCTGTCTTCCTCCTGCATTCACCTTTTTTCTTTGTCCCTTTTTGGTTCTGTTTCTTTGACCTTCCTATTTTGCCTATCATACCTCTTCTACATCCTCTGTCAGTGGCCAACGCTTTTCTTACCTTTTATTTTTCATTCCCATGTCATTGCCTTGCCTTTTGCAAAGCTTTTTAGAGTTTAATGCTGAGTCTAGTACAAGCTAGTACTAAAAAAAAAAAAAAACCCACCTCTGTCACTCCTCCCTGATCTCTTTATCTGTGTTTGAGCACTTCAGTTTCTCTTGCTTAGTTTCCCCAGTTCCTCTGGTCTATGTTTATTTGAACGTAACCAGGCCTATTTTCTCCTCTTGTCTTCACTTCTGGTGTTCCCTTGCTCTTCTGATTACAGAGATGTGTACCAGTGTTTCCCCAAATTCGTACCTGTGTTTCCTGTGCTATCTTTCAGTTCCACTCCTGTTTCTCAGGTCTGTTTGCCCTCTTCCCCTCCAGACATTTCTTGTTGCTTCCTCTGCTACTGGCTTTGATTGTTGTTGGCCTATGCATCTCCCTACAAGTGCCCTACAGCTTTCACTGTGACTGTCTTGAATAATCAGTAGCATCTGACTTCCAAACCTCTCTGTCTCTCTGGATTTCCTTGCTCTTTATATCTGTTTCTTCTGGCCATGTATCTCTCATGTGCCTTGCCTTTCTGGAGGATTAGAGCTCTGAATATCTGCTCTTGAATGAGGTAAGTGTGAAGATTGGAGTCTAGGGCACAAAATGCTGATGAAGAGATGGGCTAGAGTGTGTGAGCTCGCTCGAATTTTTCACTCTGTATCTCAGGCATGATGACTGAAAATATGTTCCTTTGAATGAGTACAGACTCTGCTAATTGATTTCTGTGATCTCATATTTTTTTTTTTCATAATAGCTGCTCTTGGGGGATTTCAGGGATGCCTAGGACTTTTTTAATTTGACACTTCAGTCATCAGTTTAGCAAGATGCAAACCTGAAGGAAGGATGAAGTCAGTCTGCCCAATAAGCTGAAAAAAAAAGACAAGACAGCAATTTAATTTCTTTCATTTTCTGTCTTTAATAAAGAAACTAGTGGAAGAAGAAGACAGGGAAAAAATCTCTGTGGAGAGTTGGATTTCTCATGAAAAGCTTGAAGAGTAACTGAACAGCGTGGGGAGAAAAAAACTGAAAACTTAAAAAAGGGTAGACCTATGTTGGTGCAAACGAGGCAAATTTCTGCTTTTCAAGTCTTCTCGAACTCTGATTTTTCTCATTTATGCGTGAACCCACTTTGAGAGCGTTTTCTTTTTTTCTGATCCTGCTTTCTAAGTTTGCAAGTCTCCAACTTCTCTCCGAGTTTTTACAGTGTTCTTCTCTAGTGGGAACCATCCCTTGAGTTCTTTCTACACGAACAGCTCTTTGCTTGATAAAGGAAGCATTTTGATTTTGTTTTCGCTGCTGCTGTCCAAGACTGACAAATGGGTTTAGTCTCAGGCTTTTCCTTCAATTATTAATGAAAAATATTGTATTACCTGAGGCTAACCCAACATTGTGTTCCGTTTACAAGCCTTTGGCAACCAGTAATCTCACTGCTGCCTACAATACAGAGAAGAAAATCTTTTCCTCCTCTTCTTTTTTTTTCCTTTCTTCTCTTGTCTTCCCTCCCTCCCTTAAGAAATACTTCAGTGTGTGATTGCAGGATGACTCCAGTGAGTTTGCTAATAAAGCACTGTAATAAATAAAAGTGAACATGCCGTGTAGTCTGATTGCCACTTGTTTAGGGATTAAAGTATTGATTCCTGAATGTTACAGAGATTTAGGCATGGGTTAATTAAACATTTACATATATGTGTAGAACAATATATTGTATGGTGCAATAATATGCACTTTAATCAGAATCGGTGGGTGTTGTGTGTTTGCTTGTTCCATGTTAATTGGTATCGTGCTGGCTCCTAGCTCAGGTCTTTGGCTGGATGGAACAGAATAGACGCGGTGTTTTAAATATTTTAATTAGGACCAGCAGTTCCCGGCTCGCTCATTTCTCATTGGATTGTTTTTCATGCATGAATAAATTAGCTAGCATGGAAGTACTTTGCAGAAAGTAGTTGCCCTCTAGCCATAAAATGAGTCCTGTTCATTAATACTTTAATGAAATTAGCTGTGAGCAAAATATCATTCCTTTTAACTGTGTTCTAATTTCTTAATTTTAATTAGGCACATAATTGTAGTGTGCTGAAATTATCTTAATGTACAGCAAGAAAAGTTCTATCACTGTGGGCCTGTGGCTGAAACTTAAGCATACTTGAAGCATATTTCAGCTTGCAATTTTTCTAACTTTTCTTAGCTCTAATCAAAATCTTTTTTCTCTACATTATATTATTGCAACATGATGTTAGGAATGGACTAATACTTTAATTACTAGGAAAATAAGAAGAATCCTTGATGCCCAGTTTTGTAGTTTGTAGCATTCATTTGAGAAACCCCAATTTTAGGGTCTAGCATAAGTCAAGACTAAGCATTTCAAGTGGGAATGGAAGACACAGAGCATATTTGATATTTTTTATTTTTTTAGCTCTAAGATTTCCAATGGTTTGCTCGCCATGTCTTGGAGCACTTGCTTTATATATTACAAAAATAAATGGGAAGCAGTGAAAGTGTATAAAAGCTTAGAAATTTAGCTTTCCACATCTCTAGTGTGTATTCTTCGGTAGGAAGCTTAAATACTCAAAGTTAGTCCAGATTTCCTTATTGATTCATCTGATTGCCGTTTGTTTGTTGAAAGGATAAATGAGAAAAACATAGCTGTCTACTGGACCATCACTTCACTACAATTATTCTGAGTAAATGTTCTTATATTGATAAAGAGTTGAAGATGGAAATGCTAAAATAGACCAGTTAGAAAAGCTAAGCATCTCCAATATAAATTATGTCAGTGGATAAGTAAGCTTATTCATACTTGGCTCAAAGCTGCAGAGGGCTGTGTTTAGAGACTGTAACTTAATCTTCAATATTTTAAAATAATATGAAAGGGAACCTAAATTTTAGCCTTAGTATTACTGCATTCAGACTCACAGGAAACTATGATATATTGAGCATATTCTTAAATGAAGAAATCAAACAGTAGATATTAAAACAGATGTGAAATGTAGGCTCTGACCCAAGTCATTTTTGGATCAAATAGCAGCGCGCTGCTGTCTGGGAGCTGCTGCTTTGGGCTGTGATCTCAGGTAGGCAGCCGTGGTGAGAGCCGCGGCCGCCCCAGCGGCAGCCTCCGCAGGCCCAGCCACTGCGCGCAGGTGAGCTCCGCGCGGCCTCCTGCCTGGAGAGGCGCATGGAGCCGCTGCACCAGGCTCACGGGCACCTTTCTCTCTGCTGGAGTTGAATTTCTAATCGAAATTCTTTTGGTGGCATATTCTACCGCCTGCTGTAATGGCACCTGCTCTAAATAATATTGATATTTCTTATTTAAATAATATATTATGGCTAATTGTAATACTTCATTATGCCCACAATTAAGTGAACTGAGGTTAGTTTACAATTAATACTAATACCAGTTGATGTGTAATTTGAATGTAATTTGCTGCTGTTAGCAGATTGCCAGTGGAAAGAAGAAAGCTAAGGGATTTCTTGTTTCCAGTGGCAATCTTGTTTTTCTAGATAAACAATTTTAAAATAAAATGTGATGTATATTCAGATAGCTAACAAAGTACATAGACTAAACATTCTGTTTTCATTTCTGATCAATTGTTGTCATTCTTCTTTTGCTAAACACACTCATGCCTTCCTTATGGAGACTTAGTTCCAATTATAATTGATTAAAGATTAGTAAAATTAATGCGGCATATCTTTAATTGTTTCATGTTATGGGAGAGGCAAGATTGGTTCAGATAACTCAGGCTTCACGAAGGCAATTTTCTGTATGATACATTTGTATATTAGCCTGCACTTGTTTACAGGTTCTTCTGCTAGTGATAACAGGAACTCCCCCAAAAAAGAGTAGGTTGAGCAGGGAGTGTAGTCTGGAAGTGCAGCTACTGATGATGAGCAGGATGAGCAATGGCAGTTCTGAGAAAAGGAAATGCCAAGTATTACATTCTTCTAATTAAATCTGTTTGGGTCTAAATATTCAGTTAAAACCATCTGTAATTTGGAAATGATTTACTGTTGAGGCAAAAGACTTAGACATAGTAAAAACAGTTGTTCTGGTCTACTTCGGTTGCTGAAATTCTTCAGGTCCCTTCACGGTCAGAAAGTGTCTGTATAAGGTATTTGAGGATTAAGTACAAAGTGCATCACTGCCCTGCTGTTTGCAGACTTGAAAGAACCATATTAGAAAAAGGATGTTTTTTTCTGCTTAGCATATGACCTAAAGAGAAAGAAAAATTGGTTCTATCTTTTGTTTGTATAATCAGATAAGATACCTTTGAGTCTAAATGTGAACTTCCGCAGGTGTCTCCATCCATTTAGACACTGTATGGAAGCTAAAACAAAAACTGAAAGGGAGAGAACAGAAGGAAGAGAAACTATGACTATTTTCCCCAGAAAAACCTAAGTGCATTTTGCAGTATCTAAATAATCATATAATTAGGGTTGCTTTCTCATTCCTGTGTCCATAGACTCTCTTCTCACTTGGCATCCTGGGGTTAGATGTTGGAGGTGACATGTATTCAGCCAGCAGAAGGGGAATTTAGGTAGCAGGAATTTGTTGTGGAAAGAAGGAATATATAAATGAGGCAGGAAGTTTGTTCGCTGATCCAGTATTGTTGTTAGGATATGCTGGCCACATTGTCACGCTCCTCTGGAGCAGTCGGGGTGTGCGCTCGCACGAGCAGAGGGCAGCAAGGTGCGCTGCCCGTCTGCACTGCCTGCCTCAACGGGCAGCAGAAGGGAGAGCGTCGCATGCCGCCGTGTGGGGGGCACTGCTGCACAGAAGGTGGGCGTGTGTTCTATAGCTACGGCATGTGGGCCCGTATTTTCAAACTACAGACGTGCTTAGACAGAATGTTTTTTTGTTTTGTTTTGGTTTTCTTGCTAATCAAGGGCATATTTTTCACTAAACACGCACTTTTAAAACTTTGGATTTTATTCATTTGAAAGTTCAGGTACTGATTTTTATTATTTTTAATGGAATCTGGATGTGCGAAGAACCCAAGCTACAAAAATGTTGATTCCTTTCAAAGTTTGTATTAAGAAATTGCTAGTTTTAGAGAACTTTTTTCCATATAATTCTAGTCTATGCTTTATACTTTATTTAAGTAAGCTACAGCTTTCTGAATGGTCACCTGAGTATCTCACTACTTATCATATATATAAAAAAAAAAAGAGATGAGGAGAGAGAGAACCTAAATATTCCCAATAAGGAGAAATATTAGGAGTTGTGAAAGTCAAGCTTAAATTGAATTTGATTAAAAAAGACCTTCCTGTCTTTATTATTATTTTTTTAAGTATTTAAATCCTGTGCCATTTGTATCAATCATAAGCTACCTGGGATGTCTGCCTTTATCTTTTTAGAGAATGTAAACTGCATTGGGAGAAACTAGATTTCCTTAACTAGGTCAAAAAATGACCCAAGGATTTCAGGTGATCTTGATAGAATGCATTTGAGTGATTTGAAAAGAGAAGTAGACAGAACATTTTAACACAGATCAAAGTTTCTGCTAAATTAATTTTTGTTCATCCATGAGATTTCTTAGACAGAAGGAATTACGAGATGCTATGCCAAAAAAAAGTCTAAGTAGTTGTATATGATAAATTTTACTAATCATTTATAAATTAATCTGGCATTAAAAATCCTCTTAGATTTCCATTTTTAAGGCTCCAGTCACTCTCTTTAAGATTCTGCCTGTCTTCAATCAGTGGTGCATCTGATATCATTATAATTATATTATCATTTAGATTAATCAGTATTTTGCATTCTTAGCTTATTAGAAAATTACAAGTTGAACACAACGTTCCTAATAAAAATACAAACTTGATGCTGAGTAAAAGAATGCTGGAGAAAAACAGATGTTGGACAATTTGTTTCTGATTCTTAATTTTCAAAACCACTGTTGCAATGACTTAGAAAAATTATTGGCAATAGTACAAATACTGAAATAGCAGAAGCTAACACTGTGTTGTGTTTTTGCAGATGGATACTCTTCATTTATACAGTTTTGGATACAATTTTCTTTTAAACCTGTGTATTTTTTTCCAGTGTTCAGAAATCCTAGCTCTATCGGTGAATCAGCTGGCATAATCACTTCTCACCACAGGATTTTACTTGAAAATCTAAGGGGAAAAATAAAATGAAAAAAAAAAAAAAGAAAAAGCATACATATATTTTTATATGACCAGCAGCTTTGACTTATTCTTTTTTGAACCAAGCTTTATGTACCTTAAAGGTTTCAGAAAATGAATACTCTGTTAGTCTGTAAGCTACAGAATTGTTTAGTAGTAACAGAAATGTGTTACAAAGCTAGGCACAATGAATTATGTGCAGACAAAGATTTATTTTTAACTGCTTATTGCCTTTGTTTAATATTATTCATCTTTACTGCCTAAAAAGAAATAGTAAATATTAATATTTCTGATGTAAATATTATTTGGATTTCTTGGAATGCTTCTGCCGTAAATTCTTTTTATAAACAAGAGAGAATGTGTGCTGCAAATCAAAAATATTGAATGTTTATGATGAGCCTAATTAGATAACCATAATGACCTAGCACAGCAGTTAATTTCCACCTTTATCCTCTATGGTCCAAGTGGTCATCTCTATTTGAATAACAGATACCTTTTGTTTTTTTCTTTTTTTCCTTCCCCTCTTCTGCTTGTGCGTCCTCTTGCAAAACGCTTTCTGCAGTCTTTCATGGAGAGTTTTATGCAAGGAGAGTAGCATCAGCTGTATTTTTGGAAGCCTTGATTTCTATGTGGTTGCCACTTTTACTTCTGTCCAAGCAGAAAAATATTCACATACTGCAACATACTATTGCAGAATCTCCTGTCTAATGCCCAAGCACAGGGACAACGACACTTGTGATCACATGCTTGTACAAGAAATTAAGCTCATAGAAAGCTTCCTGAACACAGCATCACAGCTCAAACAAATAATAGAAGGATCCAGTGCTAGAAATTAAACAAACAAAAAATGGAGAGAATATTTTTTTTTTCATTTAGTATTTTTGCCTAAATGCAAAAGATGGCAGTAGAATTCAGGAAAAGATACTTCAACAGTTTGTATCCTGGAATCTGTCTTTTAAAATAGTTTTCATTTTAAAAGTTATTGCTTTGTTATGGGAAAAACATTGGCTCTGTTAGTAGCCTTTCTACAGGCTAATATTCTATTGGGAGATATTAATTATGAACAAATCAACATAATTCAAGATTTCAGGGAAAATTGACATGAGATGCCATTGGCCTTGCATGTGCAGCCCTGTAAAATGTAAAACAGCAATGGTTTTGTTACCTCTCTGTGAGGGTCTCATAAAGTCCTCCTTTAATTATGAACATATCTAGTCATGTGGTCAAGTATGTTTAAAATGGAAAAGGAGAGTTACACAATGAGTAATTCCTCTAGCAAATATTTTTGGATTTTAGCACCAAAACAGTGGCATGAGTGTGCTACTGCTGCATTAATAAAGCACTGATTAAATTTCTGCAGATGGTAGTTTTTCCTGATGAAGATGTATTGATGTTTGCCATTATGAATATGAAAATTTTAATTGTGGGTTTTGAAACTTCAGGAGGCATTTTGAGTGTACAATTTGTCTTATGAAAAAAATATCCTAATAGAATTGTGTCTGAGCTCTCAGAAAGACAAACCCAGCAGGGCAGTCAGGCAGGCTGTCCTGCAGGCAAAAGAACCACTTTCATGTCTGCCTGAATATGGTCTGTCTGCTGTTTCTCCTGGCTGATATTAAGATGCTTTGTTCGGAGCTAGGAAGGGCATAATCCTGCAAGCAGGTGACCTACAGGGGCTCCAGGTCTGTGAAGACCCATGTTTTGAAAACAAGAAATTCTCTCTGCCTGCCCCCTGCCTCCTCCCTACCGAAAAAATTAAAAGAACCCAAGACAGCCTTGTTTGCAGGGATGATGGGGATAATACTGTGTGGCTTCGCTGCGCCAGGTAGAGCAGGTAGCGTGGAGGAGCAAGGGCTATCCTCACCAGGGATGGCAGCACAGGGCACCTCAAGGAGCCCCAGTGGCGATGAGGGAAGGGGACTGCTGCTAATCTGGAACTTGGTGTTGGCAGATTCCAGCTTGTGCCATCTGCCTCTTACTGAGATCAGTCTCCTGTCTTTCTACTTGCCATCCCAAAGTGACCAACTTTGCTCCTACTAGAATAAGCGTCCCTTTCTTTGTCTGTTTGCTCAGGACCTCGTCTGTTTCTCTAGTGCTTCATAAAAGGAAGTGGGTTGCTGCCTGCAAGGAAAAGGCCATGAGGCAGAGATTCAACTTAAGAGAGTTGGGCTGATGACAGAAAAACTGGAGGGTGGTTGTTTGGGGGGGGGGGAAAGAGGTGTAGGTGCTGGGAAAAGTCTTATCTGGAGAGAGACTGTGTTTTTATGGCTGGGGAAGGAATGAGAGGGGAGAGCATGGAGTACAGAAGCCCACAAAGGAAAAGGACAGTAGCATTAGTTTTCAGGACTCTTAGAGATGCAGCTGTGTTCAGAAGGAGATTGGAATAAATATTTTCGAGTGCGTTACTGGAATGAATCCTGTCCTCTGAAATTACTGGATGACTAGCTTCACTATTAGAGGAAGGTGATTAGAAAAAATGGGAGTGCTAGAGCAATATTAATTTTTTGCACAATTTTAATTTTTTATTTTTACTTTAAAGATTGCATCTTTAAGATTGCCTTTAATTAGGTTGCCTAACTTTTAGATTTTATTTTTAGTATTTGATATCAATCCAAAGTTCTTGACTAAAACTCTTGCATTGGGGTATTTTTTGGAATACCCATTGGAGAACATACTGTCATCATGTTAAAAATCAGCAGGTGGTGCTGTTTCACATAGCCTTCCAAACTGTTCCACAAGTGTGCGAGCTAATGTTCAGTTATGGGAAGATGCACTATATTCTCATTTTTGTTATGAAGCCTCAGATAATGAGCAACAGAAGTCTCTGTGAGGCAGATTCTGTAAGAAGAATTTTGAGACAAGGCTGCTGAACAGACATTACTAATGAACAAGTTTGGAGAAAAAAATTCCAGATACCTGCATGCCTGTATTATACACACAAAACTGTACAATGAGAATGTGGTGTATTGCAGCATCTGTACTGGCTTATCAAAACACTGTATATGTCTTCAGACTAGAATTCATGAACATTTCATCTATTTTATCCAAGAGCTACATGATTTACTGGGGTAGGTGTTGTGTAATTTTGGGCTGAAGTGGAAGAAATGTGTTTATCATATTTTTTAGTTCCTTACAGACTCATTTCATAAACTTTCTGAAGTAATATGGGACTTTTACTGCCTTTTTTTCCTGTACCTTACATGATTTTTTCAAAAACATTTTCAAACAATCTTCAGAGAGAAGAAAGCCAGAAGAAATAAGGCACATATTTCAATAGTGTAGCTAGTCATGGGAATAGTATCTGTAACTCTTTCTTTTCCATGGAGTAAATTAAATAAGTGAGAATTGAAGATAATTGAATGTAATGTAATGCTGTAGATGAATGAAGCCTGGTAGCATCCAGGACGTCTAGCTAACACAAGTGAGGAGATGGTGCAGTGTATGCATTTTTTCTTTATCTCTTTCACTTAAATTCCTATCAGAAACTTAGATATTGACTATTTCACTACAAAATCCTGCTCCCTTTTTCAGAGACGGGTTCTTTTCAAAAGAAGACCTATATTATGCTCAATCCTTGGTATAAGGGAAGGAAGTGGTGGGGATGATCCTCTCCTCTCATCTTAGAAAGCTAGTCAGAAATTAGATTCACACTGCCTCTGAGAACACCATAATTTAAAATTAAAATATTTTTTGTGTGAATAGCATTTTGTGGCAGATAATTCTCTTAATAAGAATCAATTACCTGTTTTCTTTTTTCTTTTCCTTGAGAATCTAGTTGCATGGAAAAAAATCCCAGGGGAAGTGTAAGATTATGTTTTTAAACCATTAATTTCTTCTGATTATCATACTGCTTTCCTCATGCTAATTGCTAAATCCTATGGGATCTCACTAACATGAGATACAGCCAGGAACAGACAACAAAACCAGAAGTCAGCAGAGGTGCTGATTTTAAAACTCGCTCCTAGACTTCGGGCATAGCCTGTAGAGATGGAAAAGACCAGTCCTTTTCTTTTCCAACTCCTTATTGAGCCCACGGAACACTGCAAATGTGTTTCCTCTCCCATGTTTTTTTATCTTTCAGATGATGGAGGAAGTTTTCATATGCTGCACTGAAGAGATTATTTTATAAACCTGTGAAATTTATTGTCAAAGTCTTTGCTAATCTACTACAGTAATTTTCTCATTACTGGTTAATAATTGTCAGCAATATAATTACACACACACGTGGTATTACATATTACTTTTCTATCACTGGTACTTAACCTTTTTTTTTTCCTAAGACTGTTATCCGTGTTCCCGTGCAACCCTTTTTAGCTAGTACATGCATTCATAGCGTGTTTTTTAAATGTCCAGTACTCTTTCATCAGCTGTTTTTCTTCTGTAAAATCCTGTTGATTAGTGAATCATGATACTGGGTGACATAATTGAAAGAAATACATAGTCGTCCAAAACCTTGCCATCAACTTTTTTTTTAAAGAAATGGGAATGTTCTCTGAAAACCTTTGCTTTACCCTAAATCCTTAACTTTCTTTTTGGAGAATGGGAAATCCCCAAATCAGTGTAAGGTCAATATTGAGCATCTCTATAAACTGCTTTATTATTATCTTTATATATAGATGCTCACTATATTATAAATACTGTATTATACAAGTAAGAATGCATATTTGGAGTGACTATCATTTACTTCACTATTCCACTAGATGCTGTGATTCTGCTTTGATGATAGGCGTTGTGTAGATCCCAATCTTAGATGCTGTGAATATCCCTTTTGTTGCTGATATTCTGTTCCTGCCTATGATAGTCTATACATTTCTCTATAATATTAATTTTTAAAGCTTTTTTTTTTTAACTTCATTAATGAGAAACTTTTTTCTTTCTTTAGTGGAGGTCATCATGTGATTATTGATCTAAAAGCAATTGAGAAAACAAAAGTTTCCTTTCAGTTTGGAGTGCTCCAAGTGGAAAAAATTAAAGAACTGCAGGCATGATATAATGAAAGCGAGTATTCCTGCAGGATGTATTTGTCAGGGAAGGGAACTCGGCATCTGTTGCCAAGGAGCTGTCATACTAGCCTTAATTATGATTAACAACATACACATGTACCTGAGAAGTTTTTTTTTTTTTTTTTTCTCCGCTCTCATTGACTTTTGTGGCGTGTCTGTGTCATTGCTAAATACTATTTCAGTAGCATCTGCTATTGTAGTTTTTATGATAAGAGCTGGTCTCTAGTGCATCATCCATCTATGCAGAAAAATTATTTGCAGTTCCTGCATCCATTGCCAATTTCAAACATCTTTCTCAGCAGATTTTTATTTAGGTTGCACCAAACTGCATTTATTTGAATAGCTCTGGGCAGTTATACAGTCTAATCCTGCTCGAGAAATGAAATTTCTTTTGAACAGTGAAGAATAATGCTGTTGTTTTTCATGATCAAGGTATTTATCTACAGGCTCTAAAGCCAACCTGAGCGGTTCATCATCACAAATGATGAACTATTCACATTTGCGACGGATCCACTAGGTTTTTGTTCTAGAGTTTGTTAATATGTTTTTTCCATCTTATTTACTCTAGGAGGAATATCAATAGTGCTTAATACATTATTTTGAAAGAAAAAAAGATATAGTCAGGTCCATATATTATTTTCTTACAAAAATAACACCACTATAGACTTAAAACAGTGCAGCAGTCATGCTACAAAAGTAATACCCAACTCCTTTTAGTCTCTAGGTGTTGTTGATGTGTTTACCATAGTATTTACTACTACCCAGCAGCTGTGTGTGGACATAATAATTCAGGTGTAGTTACACTGTGGCCATAAATGCACTAAATTAATATTGTAACAAAATTAATTTGGATAGAAATGTGGTAAATTCTATTTTACAGGGACTTTATATACCATCAATGACAATATTCTAGGGAAACCAATAGGAGTCAAGCAGCAATCAGTGGAAACTGGTGACTGCATATTCTAGGAGAAAGTAAATATTGAAAAATAAATTGAGAGAATTAAAACTCATGCAATATTTATATCTTAACACTGCCCAGACTTATTCATCTTATTTCCTAACTCATTTCATGTCCCCTTTCTCCCTTTCTTCACCTAATTGTTTTTTATAGATAGAGTTAATGGTCATAGTCCTCCAAAGTCAACAGTGGAAAGCCTGGTCTATTTCTTGTTAATTAGACATTTAAGCTCTAATTGGTGACAGTTGAGACAATCAGTTAGTGAGTGTATACAGCATTCACTCACAGGGAATTGCAAAGGCAATTGATCTAATCAGTGGTTCGTACACCAGAAGCTATCACTTATTCACAGCTGAGAGGCTCTAATGCCAAAGGACAAGTGCCTGATAACCTGTGAGGTGCAAAAAAGCATGGCTGCATTCGGATGTCTTTCTGGCTTACAATGGGAAAAGCATGTATAGGTACCTTTTTATTTATATGTATTAAAAATGTGCCATTGTTTTTATGAAGTGCTCTTAGGGAAAGCAATTTTGTAAAGGAATCTCAGTGCTTGAGAAAAGTTTTTTAATAAAAAATATTTTACTGAGACTGCTTAGCTAGGTCCTAGGAAACTGATTAGCTAAGTCTTCTGTTTCAGGGAAATAAGTGGGAATAAGACTTAAGGACAAATTACAGAGCCAACCAGTAGAGCAGAGTGTTTGGGGAAAAAGAAAGCGGCAGAAAGGGAAGCTCTTTTCTTTGGAATTACTGGGAATCTACGCTTCCTACAATAGTCTTTTGTATAGTAGTGTCCTTTGCCCCAAGTAGTGAGGGAAGCCAAGCTCAGATGCTGTCTGGCTGTTTGTAGTGAATTACCAGGGACCTAGTAACATACGTCAATATGTTGGACAGAAGCAAGGCACAGCACTAGGGAAATGTGTTGCATGCCTTTTTGCTGTTTGCTACTCGGTGTGTGCATTTCTGACCTTACTTTCACTGTAGGTGCGCTATAGGTTTCACACAGTTCAGGGATAATTTTGGAGACTGAAGTGAT
>JAUBOD010000031.1:4669899-4692113 GCA_032353885.1 Nothura maculosa | reverse complement strand
AAAAGAATTTCTTCGATAATTTCACTTCTGTGAAAACATGCGTGGAAAAAGCCTTGCGTTGTGTGCTAACAAGGAATAGATGGTGACAGAGAAGGAGTTGGTGGTGGTTGGTGGTGGGATAAATGGAGCCCCATTGCCACGTCACCTGAGCACAGCGATTGCCTGGAGCTGCGGAGTGTGGAACTGCTGCCTTAAAGAGCCTGTCTGTTTGCTGAGGACTTCAGGCTGGCCCGCCTTCCTAACCAGGCTCATCTTGCTAATGGGAAGGACCTAAGGCTGACTACTGTTAACTCAAGATTTTGAACTGATTAATTTTTGTATGTGTGCATCAGCTTTTGAGCCAAGCTGGTCCCTAGAAAAGGGTTGGTAGCTAAATTAACTCTGCCTGCCTTTCTTGGTACTGTGTTTGTTCAAAGCATTCCTCTCTTTCATGAAGAGGCCATGATGTTACTACTGTTAAGTTCATCACTGAAGTTATTGGGCATCTGCCCCAGCATTGCAGGATGGCAGGAACACAGTAACATGCGAGCGAGTTGCATGTGGCACGTGACACTCTGCATCTGCAGCGTGTTTGTCCTTAAAGTTCCTTGCAAGCATCTGCACTGACTGAGAATTTCAGCTTGCAAGGTCCCCATTACCAGCTATAGCACAGCACTTCTGACCCTTCTTGGGAGGGTTTTGTTGTTGTTGGGGTTTTTTTTGGGGGGGGGGGGGGCAGGGGAAGGGAGGAAAGGGGTATTTTGCATTGTTTCCCTTTTTTTGGGGAGAGGGGAAGGGGGCAGTAGGAGGACTGTTTGGCTTAATCAAATGTCCCTGAAGGAAGTAGATAATAAGAAAGTGTGAATAATTTGCATAAAACTTTATTGATTTGGTGTATATGCAAGGTGAAGCACGATGGGTTCTTTGAAAGATGTAGAACTTCATTAAACATAGAACCATATTAAATACTTATGTGTTCACCAGACCCTCCAGATATACTTTCCATCAGGATAGGAATATTTCAAAGGATGAGCTTTGAGAGCAGATGACATGGCATCAGGAGAAGGAAGGACTGCAGAACTAAACAGCTCTTGGACTCAAGATAATTTGAGAAGACAGCTCATTTCAAATATATAAACTATGCTAGACCAAATTGTGTGCTCTGTATCGAGAGGAATCAGAATTTCTAAAAATTAGAATAGCATATATTAGCCTTCTGTGGCACTGTGGCGTGATGATACAGTTGATCCTGCTGGCAGTAAATTATCTTGGAACAGGAAGATAAAAGTAATGTGATTATTAAAATAGCAAACAGGAAATATATAGTTCAGTTTGATCTCATGAGCTTGGATCAGAAAAGAGCCCAAGTTCAAGATCTGGAATGTGAGAATATAAATGCATTTTGAACACCTCTGAGTTTGAGTGCTTTGATCTGAGGTTTTAGGTACATAAAAAAAAAAAAATCATTTGTAAAATTTAAATCCAGGTCTCCTGGTGTGAGAATGAAGGATGGTGATGTTTTATCTATATATAGTTTTAAGTCCATGGGATAAAAAAAATGTAGGACATACTCTTCATATATCTTCATATTAGCAACCATATATTTCCAGTAATGTTTTGTTGCAAAACAGATGAGCGTCTAAGGATTCTTTGAACAGATGAATGAGCACAAAACTGGTTCCTGAACATCTATGTCAAGGCAAAATGCCTTGCGGGAGCAGTTGTTAGTTTCCCTCAGTCCTACGAGTTAGCTCAGATTGATCCACTGAATTAGGTGCAGCTTGGGCTACATCTTTCTGCCCTGTGTCTGTGACTGGGAAGCACCGAGCACCCAACTGCAGCTGCCCCTCGTGGCCCTAGATCACCTTCCTCAGCAGCATTGGAGGAAGGCTGCAGGGACTCGGTGCCTGGGCCCTGCCTCCTCTGGAGATAAGGAAGAAGGGCAAGTTCCAGAGCCCTTTCTCTTACACTCGCTACACATTCCTCAAGAAAATTCCCAAGAGAGTTTGGTGTTCATTACAGGGATGTTTACAGAGCTCTCCCTTTTGCTATTGCTCTGCCTGGCTGGCACATATTGCATATTATCTATGGTGTATGTTAAACAGGAATCAAACAAAACCTCAGACTCAAGTGTACAGCTTCAAAAAAGCATTTAATATTGTGAATACCTAGGGTAGTAGTTAGAATTGTTGTTTCTGGGGTGCGACTCAAACTTGGCAGGGTGTTGGGGAGCAAAAGTTATTTAAACATAACACAACTTTCTGTAAAGAGAAAAACACAATAACAGCATTAATTTAATGTATGTGGGATAGCACTCACTAGCTTGAGTGATCAGGACATGGAAAAAAAGCATCAGTTTAAAGTGATTAGAAATACATTTTATGATTAACACGGGACAAACAAGCAGGATCATGGTTTATATAAAAGTGTATACCAGGTGTGGTTCATTTGCTTCCCCACTGGTGAAGGGCAGGTGCAAGCCCAGTTGAATTAAGCCACTGTTGTAAACTCACCCAGCTGCTTTCCTTGTTTTAATTAATTCAGTCCAAAAATGATATATGTTAAACAGGTACAAATTTCTCATGTGTAAATGCTGAATGTAAATTTACCCAATTTGTTGAAAGGAAAAGATTTGAATAAACAGAGTGCAATAAATGGGCTTTTCAGTGTAGTTGATGGGAAAAATAGGCCACTGAGCTTGGCAAAGCTGAGGTGGTAACTGTAGAGGGACAGAGAGCTCTGTCTCTGACTTGTACGAGTGGGGAGCTGGGAGGGAAGAGTTGGCCAATGTAGTAAGTGGTCATTTTAAGGAGCCAGAGGAGAAGAGGGAAGTTAGCAGCAGAGATTAGCCAGCAGGGCAGAGTGGTGGACATCAGGAAAGTGCTTTTTGATTTCTGTGACTCTTATCTCTTGCCAAGGCTGTGACAATCTGTGTAGTTCTCTCTAGATATTGCAAGGAATGGTGTTGACATAAGTGACTGGAAGCTCTTTTTGGCTGTGTAGGATATCCTGATCTTATTTTTTTTCTGTTATTGGTATTAAAACAACATCCAAGAGCCTCAAAGAAGACATTAGTAGTACATGGGGATGGGACGGAAAGGTCTGATATCATATTATTGAACTAAACATCCTTGTGGGCCTGATCTTCTGTGATCTTCTAAAGGGCTCTGTGGGCCTCTTTTAAAGTACTTGGATACCACAGTGATGAGAGCCATATAAATGTCTAGATAAATTGATTAGTTATGTGACATGCATAACTCCATTTAATGCACGCATCAAATTGAGACTAGACCCCTTAAGGCTAATTCACTGCCTCATTAGAAGCCAGTGAAATTCTTTCAGCATCAAGTAATATGTTTGGATCTGCTAGCTTTGGCAGGTGCTCTAATTCTGTGCAAAATACAGAATTTTAAGGGATGCCCGGCAAAAAGCAGCATGCAAGAGAATTTGAACCAATGTCTTAGCCATGTGGAAGCTTGATACTGGTCAAAGGCTGAAGAACATGTGAGGAAAGGGGAGGTGCTTTGATATATTCATAATATTCAAACATAATCAATTTATACACTATCTGCAATTTACATAGACAAAGAGAAGCCTGAAATCCATCAGATTAACATGTCAAAAGCACGTACTGTATATTTGTTCCGCCTAAGCCTCACTGGTAGTTCAGACTCTCCAGAAGGGATAAATCAAGAACAAACTAACCACATCAGATTACTCAATTTACTATCTCAGGATTGTTCTTAAGGAAAAAAAAAAGGGGGGGGAGGGGGAGAGGGTGCATTTTGTCCATCAGTCAGTCTGTGTGTCTATACTTCCATCACCCTTCTAATGGTGCAAGAGGATTAGGTTTTTGGCAAAGTGATAACATAATTAATGATGTCTTTTTTTTAAAATCAAAAGCTAGAAGTCCGCTTTGGGGCTCTGTTTTCTTTCAAAGACTTTAATGAGGAGGGACAGGCAATTATTATTATTTATTTCACTAATTAGTCAGATAATCCTTCATTGTGAAATTCTCCTGCGTTCGAAATATGTTCCTTATACACTCTGTTTAATGTTGTTTCATTTTTATCAGGCTGAGCCCTTGTGTGACATCTTTTATTAGTGGGGCAATAGGGGGACACTTTTTAAAAAAGAGATAATTTTTGAGCTGTGAAGATAATGCAACAAGAAGCAAGAGTCCATAAAAACATCACCTTTCAGACTGTGAAGACATAATGCTTTATGATAACCATAAAACATTTTAGTGCAAAATAAATTGCTGTCCTATTCAAATCCTTAAATGTACTACAGTGCATGTCACTGAAGACATACAGCTATTTTTTCCAATACAGAGATATATTTTATCATAATTTGTGGGGTAGATGACAACCTTGTACACATGATTGCCTTTTCCTGCTTAGTTAGCTTGCCAAGGTCAGAGTCCTTTGGCCTTTTATGGATGCAGGACTATTAGGAATAAACAGGATAACCAAGTAGGATCAAAGGAAAACTTGTTTCCTGGACTTCCTGGAGTCCATTCATTAAAGATTTTAGTGGTACAAGTAGGTACTAACTGAAGATTACTTCTTTATAAAGGATTTAGCATATTTTCACATTTTTACAGCATACAGTTGATACTTCTCATATTCTCTTTTGCTCTTTCTCTTTTTTAAAGTTTAATTTTATATTGTTTTATTATTTTTCAGCCAGCAGCATATTGGTTTTAGAGCTGCAGTCAAGAAAATGATGAACGGCAATTAAGAGAAAATACTTAGTTAATACGGTCATGATTCAGCTCTTGAGCCAGGTAAGCACCTCAGTTTTTCACACTGATCTGTTTAGATGTCATTGCATGTGTGCCAACAGTCAACTTCTTGAGGTAGAAAATCTCAAGGAGTTTTCTGGAATTTCACTTTTCCTTTTTGCATCAAAAAACTCGACAAGTCTTTTGGTCTTTTGACTTTTGAAAGTACTGTTGTGGTCCTTCAGCTGCTGTTGCTGAACCATAGTGGGACAGCATGAAAATAATATAAAGACAAATGCTGATAATGGTGACTCAGATGGTAACACCTTTTGGGAGATGGAAAAAAAAATGTTTCTGTTGGCTGTTTGTTGAAATTGAATATAGGGAAGTCTACACGGAGTCCATATATAAATCTATATGGAATCATAAAAACATGCTAAAATCTGGTGGTTGGTATTTATATACAACTCTAAGGGAAAATGAATTTAAAATACATTTAGGATGTTTACCTTTTAAAATGCACTGGAATTTTTGAAATGGAAAATCTGTCTTGAGTTGTGTGGAGGAAATGATGCATAAACCACAAAGCAAATCCAGTGTTTGTCATATAACTAATAATCCAGCCATGACTGTTGGTTACTGGTAATACTGTATTTAGAAATGAAGGTTTTTTCCCTCAAATGCTGAAGACTCCTTTTTTTCCTTGTTAGTGAACAGTGTTTGCTATGCCTGCAACATTTTGCTGAGTATCCTTAGAAGACACATGCAAAATTGCCTAGTACTTTTCTTCAAATAGCCATCTTTTTTTCCAAAATAAAAGGTCCAATTTTAAATTATCAGAAATCTGTATGGATTTTTGAATCTGGAAGAAGTATTTGAAATTGTAGACTTGTGTATTTGCATTTACCAGTTCTTGGGGAACTCTTGTCAAGATACAGATGTCCCTCCTTTCTTTTAGTTATTACTTCCAGTAGGTCATGTTGTCTTTAAAATAATTAGTGAATGGTTTTTTATTGTTAGCTGTGTTATCAATATGTTAAAAGAGTGTGCCTTTGTGAAAAGGGATGTAAGGAATGTGAAGGCTAAAGGAGGGTTGCAAGCAACCTCTTAGCCTTTTGGACATTGTCGTTTATCACAGCATTTATAATGAGTAGACTTTTTTATAAACTGTGTAGAAATGTACAGCTAATATGATACATAACTTTCTTGATATGTTCATCATATGACTGATATAATTCATACCATGTAAGAAGTAATTCCCTAAGGAAGCAGGGAAATTGAGATTTTTTTAAACGCTCTTTTACTTAGTATTTTCCTGTTGTTGCTCATTGCTTGTTGGCAGTTTATTTTAGATTTTACAAATAATAAAAGAAGCAGCAATAGTTGTGTTTGGCTTTTGGATTCAACAGACACATATATTTTAATCTAAATGACAATATTTAGCAACAAAATTGCTTCATTTTAACTTCGCTGCATTTCTTAATCTGTGGGAACTATAATTTAAAAATAATGAATGCAACAGGGTGAATATATAGCTTCCATTAATTCTAAATACTGCTTATTTCCAGCACTTTTTAATTATTTGAATATACTTTTCAATATATTTAACTGAAGTGGAAAAATGATTCAAATCTCAGACCATTTGCGATTACCAGTGTATCTGTAACTTCCCATCAAAATTATTGAACTTCAGAACAACATTTTGAGTAGTTATTTTTCCTGTTCATTAGAAAAAATAATAAAAAAAGCCCACTCCCACTAAAATAGCTGAGAAAAATGTTCTGGAACATGCAGGTTCCATAAACACAATGGTATTATTTTATGTGAATTATTAAACTACAAATATTCATTGAAGTAGCGTTACAGAGCTCACTTAAGCCATGGACATCAAGTATCGTGGCTGAGAATGTGCTGAGTCTTGCATCCTTTTATATGCTAGAATGGCATTTTTTCTGCATGGCAGTGATCCGCAAACTGTAATGATTTCGTGATCACTCAAAACTGCCTTAATGTCTGTCTCCTACATCATATGTGCAGTCAGTCAGGGTAAGAGCTGTAGGGCCAGATTCTTCTGTAAATTTTCATCATCCACTTTGAGGATCGGGCATGGAATTTTGTCGTTGTGTAGAAGATTATCTTATTGCCGGAGATAAACCTTGACTTCCTTCTTTGTTTTGTTAATGTGATTTGCTACTGGCATCAACTGGCAGAAGAAAAGAAGAAGTCATGTGCTGATTGATGATGAGGTAGTAGGAAGCAGAAAGAGCACATAGGAGAAATCATGCAATATGATCCCACCTATTTCTGGCTCTCCTAAAACTTGCGGTAGCAGCACATGTCTCACAGTTACATTTTGCTTTGGTAGTAGGGCTCCATAATGTGATGTGAATTTTGGAGAGCATAATGTAAATCCTGTGACATCGCTTTCTGTGGTTTGTGGTAACCCTAAACTAAACTCAAGATGAGCAGCTAGGAAAAAAAATGTTGAATGTGGCGAATGTTTCCTATTTGGCATTCGTGTGCATTTGCTTTTGTTCAGATAGGCCTAGGCTATTGTGAAGACTTAGCTCACAAAACAAAAATACCTACTTGATTCTTACAGTTGCTCTTCAGCAACTTCATTTTACAGTGCAAACGTTGACTATTTTTAGGCTGTGATCCTCCAGTGGAGATTCTAGTTAAGGAATTGTTATGGCATATGTTGGACTTGAGTAAGACCAAAACTTCCAAATCTCTTAAAAGGCTCAGGGCAGCTTCATGTTGACTGGCCCAGAGTGGTATGTATCTGCCCAGTGCTTTGCAGGCAGTTACAGAGCAGGAACCTAGAGTTAGCTCACTTGAACTGATGCTTGTCACAATTGCACTAGTGACAGCTTTGGGCCACCTCTTTTTGCCTTTGTGTTTAAGGAGGCAAGGGGGTGCTCTTCCTTGTTCTTAAACCATATAAGTGAATGTAGTCAATGGGTAATGATGGCTAGGAAAAGAAGAATTACCTTATCAGATTGTTTCAAGAGCTTTACCCTGTAGCTTGAAAATTTTTCCTGTTAAATTCCTTCATTGACTCCAGGATTACATTTTTCTCATCTTTTTCTTCAACGTGCTGTGTGCTCTGTCTTCCTTGGTATTTGTTCCCCGTCTGCATGTCTCATAAATGGCCACACCAGCCGTTATCCTTATTGTCATGCTGACTCTTCTATAACCTACGTTTGATTTTTTTTCTCGTGTGCCGAATCCCTGTTACCTGATGTTTTGTTCCAGAATTGCCTTCCTTATAGGCTGCAGCTTCCTTGTTTATCTCTAAACGGTGCCAGCTGGCACTGGTGGTAACCAGTAAGGGGCTGAAGGAATGCACTGGTGCAGTGCTGAAGTGTTTGCTCAGTTTCCATCCCAGGTACTATGAAATATTTCCGATTAACTTTTTAAAAAGCAAATAAGCCACTAGAATTGGCATATATACATAAAGATATATTTTGCAGTGGGGACCTACTAACCACAGTAACCTGCCAAAGAGAAAGGAGGGAATACCCACTAAGCATCTTTTGTCTCTGCTACATCACAGACGAGTTTTTCTTTGCGTTCTTCTCTCTCCATGACTGGCAACTAGTAAGCAGAATATTTTATGTGATTCTCTTCTCTTGAGAGACATCAAAGCTTCCACAGTGATAGGAAATATGCAGTAGCTGAAATCATTGCTCAGCCACATTCAGAAAGTTGAGTTGAAACACTCAGGGATCCAAATGACCGACCCAAATTGTCTCACCCAGATACCCAGCCGTCACTGCAGCTAAAGATTATACATGTAAAATAGAAGTGTTGGCACTGTGAGAAGCTTGAGTGCATCCAAAATACTGTTTGTATGATATCTCCTTGCTTGATACAGGCTCGAGTTAAGCACTTCAAGCCAGTTACCTGAGATTTTAATGTTTGAAATTAAGGAGGCTTCTACATCATAGAGGTATTGTATGCAGTTTATAGTGTGAATATGCTCGAGTGTGGGCAGATGTGGCAATCTGCAGGATATAGGCCTTGAAGCAGTGGAACTAGAAACACAAAAATAACTTGTGTAGCTGTAAATAAAGCACCTCTTCTTAATAATTTCATCCCATTCCATGTGCTTCCAACCACCAAAGCTTCAGGCGAAAATCCTAGATATCAAATTTTGTCTCTATTCACATATTTCTTGACTGAATTGCTGCCCTCCAGTATCCCTTGCAACAGGATTTCACACAAGTGCAGCAAGATCTTATTCTGCAGCTTTTATTCTAGTACTGTGCGGTCCATAGCAAATCCATCTGCAGAATTAATACCGGGATTGTGAGACAAGTATATAAGTTACAGCTATAATGATTTACAGTTTAAAGACACAGCTGATATGAAAATAAACATTGAATTAGTTTCTTCTATATGTCTTAGTTTCATTAGAATAATGGCAGGAGGAGACATTTTTCACATTTTAATTGGTGTTTTGCTGATTTTATCAGAATTTTTGCTGATCAGAGCAAATTGGCTATTTATTTATTTTGCAGTGATGCTAACTGTTCAGTGCAAGTTTAATGTACTGTAATGAATTTTAAATATCCTTCTAGTCATTATGTGTGTGAATCAAGCCTCTTTCTCTCTTTCACATAACAGTTTAAATAATTAATTACTTGAATAGCAGAAAAAAGGTAACATTTATTAACAGCATTTTCTTTAAAAGATTTCAGTGAATGCTTTATATTACTATCTTGAATTAGTAAAGGATGATTCTGTTCAATGTTCCTTCAACATGTATACAGCTCACTTAACCTGATCCTAACTGCATTGTTTCAGACTGGTGGTAAATACTTTAATTACCAGTTTATTTCAGTAGCTTGCTGAACGATAAGTTCTACTCTTTACTCTTCAGTTGCTTTGGTTTAATTGGTTTCTTTTGTCAATAGTTTTTTCTTTTTTTTAAGTTTTATTGATGCATTTTATGCCATAGTATTTATTTTCTACCAATCATAGCACTGCAAAAAATGACCTCTGGAGTAGGATTATAGAATTTATTGAACTAAAAGTTTGTCAACTCTGATACAAATCTACTTATAGGCTCTGTTTCAGAAAAAAGCTGAATATGTGTTTAAATGCTGAGAAGTGGGATGAATATCCTGATTAGTATGTTAGTGTTTGAAGACTTAATACAAGGTGATAAAGAAGGTGGTAGTTGGAAGTTTTATTTTTAATGCATATTTGTAATTATACACCAACAAAATGGCATGTAATAATTCCTCAACAGGTCATATGCAGTTCATGCTGCAAACTCAGGAGTGGTTATATTTTGGGCATCTATAAGGAAAACAACATATAAAGTGCCAATAGATGCAAAAGTTACTTTAGGCAGAAATTACAAGCAGAAGGAACAATGTGAGGTATCTTGAAGAGTGCCCAGTGTGGGTCACTGCCAAATGGAAGAGTCAGCAGGGAATTTTGTGCTTCATGAAAAAAAAATCATTATCAAACCTTCTTTGAGGCTGTGCAAATCTGCATGAGGCAAATACAACATAAATATCAAATATATTTATAAGCAGACTTACTATTTCTGCCTTTGCCCATTCTGAAGAGCTTTAAGTGGATGCAGGTGATCTTCAGATGAGTGTGGAATGGGCAACCATGTGCACATGGGGAGTGTCCAGCCACTAGCTGACAGAAGGCAGGCAGCTGGGCAGCACCTTAGCCAGATGTTTAATGGTTTTCAGATTACTCATGGACAGGTAGATTCCCCTCACCTTACTCACCCACTGGCCAGCTTGGCAAACCATCACTTCTCTTAGGAAAAAACTGAATTCATTTTGATTTGGACACACATTTTGAACTACCTTGAAATGGCTTTGTTTCAAAAATTACCACATACGCAATAGCTAAAGATTAAGGCATCTCTAAGGTCTCCCCAGTTGGGGCATTCCAAAAGTAACGAATCTCCAAGTCATTACTATGGGAAAGTCTGGGTTTGATTTAACATGTAAAAATGAAGTGTGGAATTTCTCTGGCTTTCTTGTCTTTGAGTTAGATGGGCTGAAATGTTGCTGGAAGGTGTAAGACTGCATGGTGACTGTTACGTGCCCGTCAACACGTGAAGGTGCCATAAAGTCTACAGGTCTCTTTCTTATCGTCGGTTGTTATGATAATAGGAAACCAGCGGAATTTTCTGCCTTATAAATAGTAATGAACAAGAGAATAAGTGAAAGATGTTTTAATTGTTATTTATCTTCAGAATATGCTGAGTTTTACCTTTCCTACCACAGCAAAATGGATATTGTATTCCCCAAATAATACTAATAAAAAGTTCTTTCTTGAGGGTATTGTATAAAAGGACATTTAAGAGAGTAAAAGGAAAAACACTGACATTCTGGTTTTATTTGTTGTTCTGTTACATCTTGTAGTTCATTTAATATGTGGAAAAGACAGAACTGTGATTTGTGGAATAAGCCTGATTTTGTACCAAACATTTTCTGCACTTATCAGTAGCTATGCTGAAATCTGTCTGGTCTGTTGGGGTTTGGTAGCTTGAGGAATTAATGAATATTCATTCCTTTTCCCAGGGTACAAAGTAAAATAACTAGTAATTAGTATAATATTTAATACTCCTATTCAAAATAAATAAATCTTTTGTGGGGGGAAAAAAAACCCTAATTATTATAATGTAGCAACTTCTGCGTGTGTAACCGAAATTGGATGTGCTGTTTTGAAAATGCTTTTAAGCCCTCATTTACATGTTTCCAGATCAGTTAATTATTCCCCTTGTATGCATAAAACAGAACTCTAGATTGTACTTGCATATATTATTCATTTTGCTATCTATCTTCTAAGTTTAGCTGATTCTAATGCTTTAATTTTACATTATTATTATACCAGTGATATATGTCTTCTAATTCGAAAGTTACTCTTGTCCGCACTTAGTTCTATGCTCATTTTTAAATGAAATGGCTTACAGAGTAGTAAGTGCCACTGTTATAACTTGAGGCTTTTGTGCTGCTTATTGTATTAAATTAGTCACGTCTTGTGTTTCTGCAAGGGCAGAATTTCTCTGGCGAGGACCTTAGTGCTCACTAGTGAGGTCACGCGCCTGAGAAAAATGCAATTGCTAAAGGGAAGGCAGGAGCCTGGAAACTGGTCACCGGGTCAGAGCTTGGGAGTTCCTCTAATAGGAGCTTATCCAAAGCTCGCTGAGACCTGCAGAAGGTTTTGTGGAAACTTTCAATGAGCCCTTTGGTGTTTATCTCGACATTAACTGCTATGCCTTTATAGTTCCCTGATGTACCTTAGGTCATTGTTGCTGCAGTCGCTCAATTCCGATGGTTCTTCCTGTCTGTAAAGGTGTAAGTGTTAAGATTTATGAAAAGCCATTTGACTGCAGTGGGCCCTGTTGCAGTCATACTGGTCCCTTCTGGGACCTGATGCTCACAAGCCTTCACAGCCCGATAGACAGATGGAGGCTAAGACAGGAAAGGAGAAAGGTTTCTGCCATCTCTGTCAGCTTTGTAAGCTGATTCGTTAGACTCTTACTGATTCATTTTGAATGGTTAATTTTGTGTATTTCTTGTGTCTCAGAAAAACTAAACTTATTAGCTGATTGATAGGAGTCCTGTTGACCCTGTAATGGCACCTGATTTTTCATTTCATTCTGGATGAGGATTTGTAGCCACTTTGGGGTAAATGGTAGAGCTTCTGTTCCTATCTCTTAGGATGGAGATGTCAGCTGTGGAATGCTATGACAGGTGGCTGCTAGCTGAGCGTTTAAACTCAATATTGCCAGAAAGGATAACATTAAGTATATGCAGGGGATTCAGGAAGAACTGTGTAATGCAGAGTATATATACGTTAGGAAGAAGCTACAGAGGAAAGCCATAAAAGTAGATGCTTTAAAAGAGATTGAAGAAAAAAAAGAAATCTTTTATGAGGATGTTCAGGGAAGAGTCTCTAGGAAAAGTTTTGTCAGGCTACATGAGCTTTTTTGGTCTTAGAAGTCATGACTCTTACTTTTTAAAGCGATTTTTGAGAATTCAAAAAAAGAATTTGTAGCTGAGTGCTGAGGGAGTCAAAGTTTTCCATCAATCTGGATCCATACATTAAGTTTTAAAAAAGCACGTGACCAAGTTTGGCAAGTCAAAACCCAAGTTCTGACTTGCCTGAACTTTGTGGTAGCTCATACTACCTGTACTTATTCTCTTTACACCTGAGTATTGTAATGATATTTACTTGCTTGATAAGACTTGTATGAGATCCCGGCCATTTTCAGGGACCAGAACATATGGTGCTTTTTTCAGCAGCTTGTTTTCCTTATTCAACCCATGACAGGTTTATTTAGCTCATGATCTTCAAATTCTGTTTTGAAGGGTGAATGACTAATTTACCTACGGAGCTATTAAGTGTTCAAATGTAAATGAAATTGCTTTCACCTTTCTAAAGTGAAGGAGCAGAATTTATACCCTGTGGAGATTACTAGTTGAGGTATCCTCCATTATGGATGTTGGGAACTCCTTGTTTTATGTGTACTGCTCTGCAAATTTTGTTGCAGGTGCTGTGAACTTTGATATCAATTATTTAGAATTGAAATATAGATAAAACTTTTTCTGACATTCCCTGAAAACAGAGAATTTTTGCACACTGTAATGCCAGAAAACAAACACTGTGATTCTCACTTAGAATTGTAAATAGGTGTTTCTTGATAACTTGTTTTCATTATTTGTTTTTCTTTATTCTTTGCTTGGTTTGTATTAGTGTAATAAGTGTAAAGACATTAATAATTAACATAGTGGCTTGGGGCAGAAACTTGTCTTATTAGTTTTGTAAACCTTTGTGCATTTTTACAACAGTATGCAAGAAAATATTGATAGTAATACCATAAATAGTTTCCTAGTAAATTGTCATGCATTTGATGAACAGTCTTAGAAGATGATGTTATAAAATCCTTCCACAAAGCACTTTATAAAGTGGCAAGCATGAGAATTTACTGTGCTGCTTGTAGATGGGATATTACTGACATTAGAGATAAATAAATTGTGACTTTTTCCATTTAATTTCATCTTGTTGTTCTTCAGCAAAACTCTGTCCTTCCTATGGCAGAGTGGTAAGTTTCAAAGTGGTAATTTAAGGCGGAGAAGCTTCTCTAGGGAGTGAATGAACGTTGTGTGATTGAATTCAGAGGTGAGGGGAGCCATATCCGTGATTGTGGCACCAAGTCATCTTGCCTCTTAGGGCTTACACATAGTTCTACTTCTCATGTTCCAGTAGTTCCACAGATGTCTATTCAAACTTTGTTCAGCTGATGCTCTGACTCCCCTCTTTTTTTTCTATTCTAACTGAAATGTAATAATTGATTTTATTAAAAATATTTTAAATCGGCACTTTTACTCTACTGAGATACTGAATGATTTTTTTCTCATTTTAGTATTACTGATTTCTTGAAATATGTTATTGGAATGAATGGTAATCTAAAATGTTTCTTTGTTTATTATTTTATGTTTTCATAGGGAATGCTTCCATGAAAAATATTCAAACTACATTTGGCCTTATTTTCAAACTGCTTTGCACTGGTCTTCGGTAGATATGCTTTGCAGGGAGGCATGCAAAGATTTCATCAGTAGACTCTGTATTTAATGTCAAGAGAGTGGGAGGGAAAACTCTTTCTATAATGGCCAGCATTGAATATTGGTTATGTTATTTTCCCTGACTTAAACTTTTATCAGTCACAATTATATAGCATTTTACATACAAAATCTCGTACAGCCTCTGTAGATTTTTACCTCCTTCCCTTTTGTGAAGATGAAAAATTATAAATAAGTAGATATAATTTGGGAGGATTAAGAAATTTTGTGGAGATTTCTACAATTTCTCTGGCCTTTAAGAGGAAGATAATCATGAGAAAAAGAATGCAAACTCTATAATACAAAATATCAAGTATTCTTTGAACTTGTACTATCTAGAAGTCTTATTTGTGAATGGAACTATTTGGCCATTTGCACTGCAGATCAAAAGATTATCTTCACCTGTCTTATTGCTTCTATTCCTGATACTTTTTCCTTTTTTTTTTAGTACTTTGTTTTCTAATGAGCCCAAGAGGGGCTTGATACATCTGTTACTCAGTTTTGAAATAGCCAATTATTTGAAATTCTTTGAGGTCCTCACCTCTCCATAAAATATCAGTGGAACTGAAGCTGTTTGCACTGATGCGCTGTAGAGCTGCATATTAAATTAGTTAAAAATCAATCCATGTCCTATTGAGTCATGGAAACTATTAGGTCATCTGTGAGTATGTTAACATCAGTGAACCACGTTTTCCTGACTTCTGCTTTTATGCATTCCAAACCTTTTTTGCCATGCAATTGCCAAAAGTATTTCAGATTGTTCCACAAAACCATTTCAGGTACTCAACAAAGCAGGGAACAAAAACCTCTGGGAATGATGTTGCCTTTGGGCTTCTTGCAGCCCTTTTTCTGCTCCTTCCAAACACCCCCAGTCAAGTGACTGCAATGTACTATTATTGATCTGCACATGTACCACTGGGCTACTCACTTGTCATACAAAATGTGTCAAAATTTGCACATCAATTGCACTAGTTACTTCAAAAATCACACTTCTAGGTGAAAACAAAACAGAAAATCACATGCCACTTAAACACCTCAGCAATAATCCTCTTGCTCCAGGCACCGGAGCTGTTGTAACTGTTGGCATTTTCATCCATTACTTATTTTTGAGATGTTTAAAACAGCAGTATGTATTCATACCATGTTGAAATAACTGTAGAGTGAAACAACGTGATGAAAAGCAGACAATTAGGCCAGCCAGCTGACCATCTCTTGCTTTCTGCTTGCTTTACCATCTTGCTTTTCTCTTCTGCTTTGTTGGCCTGATTTTGCAAACTATTGTGTTTATTATCTGCTGCATGCATAAAATATGCTTTAGAAATGCACTCTGGAATCAATGTATTCTGTCACATTTCATGCCCAAATCCAAATCGAGGTATGAAGTTTTCCTGTGGTTTGGAGATATGACATTGCTTGATGGGTGCTTGATTGATTCATTTGGTCACTAGGTATAGGGGCTGAACTCATCCCACGCAGCTTCCTAGAATAAAAATCTTATCGGGTTGAAACATGGAATTGCTCCAATCTAAACACTAATATAATTTTTTTTTCCACATTGTAAAGTTTATTTTGGATAGAAGAGTGGCATGCAAAATTTCACTTGGAAAAGAACGTAAGTTTAAATTCTTAAAATAGATTATGGTATATATTCTGTTCTTTGTGTAAATTAAAAATGGCCTCAAATTTATAATTATTTTGTATTTATCTTAGATCAACATTTCATTAGTTCTGTAAAAATGCTTCCTTTTTCCTCTATAAGTTTTGTATGGTTTCAGGTATTTCTCTGATAAACGGTTTTGGCTACTGTAAAGCTGGGATATGAGAGAAAGCACAGAAGTAGGATCTTTCACAGAAAAGTGTTCTTGATGTAGATCTTGCGAATCAAAATGAAGACTCAGTCATACTGTACTTTCAATTGAGATTTCCTGAAACTAATGCAGCTGTTTTTTATTAGCAATCCACATTCTTCCCTTACCTATATTGAATCTAAATTAGGGTCATCTTACCAAAAAATAAACCTTTGACTACAGTGGCAGTCCAACCGACCCCGATGGAAAATGTTTACTCCTAGTAATAGGTGAGTACTTATTGCTTGTTTGTGATAAACAAGAGAATTACATTCCACTTCTAATATTGATGTGTATATAATACATCAATAATCCCAGGTACAGAGGGCATAGGAAGGCTGTGTGTTAACTAGAGAACTGAGCTCTTTCAACATAGTTGCTGATTTTTTTTCTCCCTTCATCTTTTAATCTGATTTTCTAAGGAAATGGAGCTTTTCTGTCTGTGAATGTAAGTTGTTCTCTCATGTCTAAGCATGTCAATATTCCCTTTTACATTTTGAATCTTTGGGTCATCTGAAGTGCTCTTAAAGGTATTAGAGTGCTTTTGAAAACAGGTGGTTATGCTGAGGAAGCAACCTGTAGTGATTCCTCCACTAAGAAGTAGGCAGGAGTAAGCTCCAGACATCATTAGTCAGCAGAGGTCTGCTGCTCACAGAGCTGCTTGTGTGACTGCCCTTCCCATCTTCTGAGTTCAGCTCCAGCAATAAAATACTGTTTCATCTCCAGGCTTTCTGTTTGTTCTTTTTTCCTTCTAGAGCAGCTAGCAGCTAACAAGAGTAGCTAGGTATGGTCCCCTCACCTTGAAGTGCTTGAGCTTTGACAGTAGTGTGCCTTGGCAATGGTTGGAGGGAGGGACAAAGAAACAGGAGGCCTAAACACTCAAAATGGAATGCACAGACAGAACTATAAGAGTAAATTACCTGTGTGGAATTGCGGTGATTTCAGAGGAAATCGTCCGCAAAACAGTTTTCAAAATGTGGGTCTATAGCAAGCAATTCATATGGTAAATCTTTTCATGCTTTCAGCTTAATTTATTTAGCCATCTTAATGTTTAAACAATGCTTTTCTTAAGTGAAAAAAGATGTTCTCTGTTCATGTAGCTGTGCAGTTGTGATTTTCTGAATGAAGAGCTCCAAGTGTCAGCAGGATTCCTTCCCTTCAAGAGGGTTTGGTTTTCAAGGGAGCAGGGACTGACCAGGAAGGGAATCTGAAGCCCAGATTAGTGCCAGGCTTCTCGGGGAATATTTCTATGCAGCAGGCTTTTATTGCAGCTCTGTAATATCATCCTGCCTTTGCCGGAACCGTTATGCTGAGTTCTCCTACTACCATGACCATGCGTGTCCAGTGTTCTGTGTGAGGGGTGGCTGTCATGCTCTTCTGGCACTGTGAGAATTTTTGGTTTCGCTCTGTCCAGACAGTACAGAAAATCTGAATGCCTTGTGTTATATGCAGGAGAGGGCAAGGCTCTGTGACTAACTGCCCAGAGTTAAGAACTCCGCTAACATTAATTCTTTTTATCTCATTAATTTTATGCTGCCGAGAACTGACCTCCAGATTCCCTGCTTAAGCATATGTTGTTTTATTTAATTTCTCTTTTTGAATGACAGCTTTCACTGTCTTGATACAGACTGCAATACAATAAAGCTTGAATTTAGTAGTCGTAGTCCTTTGTACAGGAACCAATGGCAAAATGTTATAGAAAAGTCTCTCATGACTTTCTACAGAGTTCCACATTCGTATAGTTGGCCTTCAGAGCTGGCTTTGTGTTTGAGAGAGAACTCAAATACCCAGATCCCATGCTGGCAAGACATGAGTTTGTTATGGAAATGATGCAATTGCAGTACTTACTGGAGGGGAGGGAATGACTGCTACTTTATCCATGGAGTGTCCCAGGTTGGCTGATTAAGCCACAAATGAAATGCAACATTGACAGGCACATCCTGCATGACACACTGGGGGAAACCACAAAAAATAAGTTACTCTGGGTTAGTTTTGTTCTATTACTGCCTTTGTTAGGAGAATGGGTTCTAGTTGTGTCTGTTGTAATCTGCACTCTAAAACTGAGTTATGAGCCTCGTCTACTCCTAAGAATTTGAACTTCTCAACCTCCTTTTTTGGTCTTTTGGTTGCTTGGCTGACCTTGTTTTTATGTTAGTAGGGTGGGAGTAGCCAATGAAATGGGTAGTGAACATGGGAAGCATATTCAGAATGAGTTATTAAGCTCCTGCCAGAGCCTGCATTTATTATAATTATCACAAAATTTTTATGTAGTCCTATAAACTTGCATGATGATTTATGAACTTAGGTATAAGTTTTGGTAAGGTGTGTATGTGATTTTTGTTTTGTGTTCTGTGAAGGAAGTTGCACCTATGCTTGCTTAAGGTTAAGTTCCTTATAGCAGGATGTTTAAAAGACTTGTATTTAGACTGGAATGATGAGACTAGGGTTAAAGAACAAATTAGTCTATTCACATGTCTGGAATCTTAGTAAAGTTTGCCTTTGAAAATACTAATGATCTGATCTGCAAGGTACTGCATCTTTTTCATACTGTATAATACCTGTGGGAAAAACAAGATAGTCTTTTATCTTGGATGATAGTCTAAAGCATGACATTAAAAACTGGACCTGCAGAAAGCTTCTTTCCAGTCTTCTTAGCATGATGGCTAGAAGCAATAGCAACAGAAGGTCTTTATCTTGCAATGGCAGATGGTTGGATGCTGCATGCCTCTGTATTGTTTAAAATTCTTGCATTCGTTAGTTTTTCCTGTTTTAGGAGTTCAAGTGGAACAGCTGCTGCTAGCCTATAAAAAATGAAATTTCTCATTCTTAACCAAAATCTTTTAGATCCTTTAGCTCAAGGAAAAGATTTCTGCTGGAGAGGGATACATTCAAGTGGCCACGACTTTATCCTGTGTCCATGCTGCAGGTGCCCAGCCCAAGCAGGCAGCCCTTAAAAGGGGTGGGTGTTGTGGGGAGAAGATGGCTTTAAAAGGGGATTTGGGGGTTAGGGGGACATTACCAACCACCTCATTAATTACTTTCTTCCCACCTCAAAATACTGCACTCCTGTTTTTGGCAAATGTAGTAATTTGAACTGTTAAGTATGGTACAAGGCACTCCTTGGCAGCCTGTTCACAGCTCAACAGACTTCAGTGAATATAGTTTGCAAAGGAGAAACTTTGAGCTTCTAACTTGTCTGCGCCGATCACCAAAAACTGTCTGAGCTATGAGGAGATTTTAAAGAAGCTCGACTTGTTTCCATTCTGGATTAAATGTCCATGCGCTCAGACATTGCATCCTTATTATAAACAAGAAAGGTGCTTTCCAATAGAGTAAAACGAGAGCAATGTGAGAGGAAGAGATATTTCAGATTATGGCTATAAGCAGTGTGACCTGAAGCAATTCTGCCTTTCTCACAAGTGTGATTTTTAACTTTAGGGGTAAGAAAAAGCATGTGTGTATTTTCTGGCAGGGAGAAGTGTGAATTAATCATTAATATGGTCTGCTTTTCATATTAGTATGGTTTTAGAAACAGTAAGTTACCTAAAATATTTTGTCAACCCGTGCCAAAACATTTTGTTTTCAGAAAATGATTTGATATTGCTCAAGTTATTTTTCTGAATCTACCTGAAAGATTGTATATATTTATGACAGACTCTGCCTAATTCATACAAAGGGAATTTTCAAGAAAAAAATAGCTCCATAAATCTTAGGAAATGCAAAACTAACAGACACATGAAGGATTTGTATTTGGAAAAGAATCTCCCAGCGGGTTGCGCTCAGCAGAAAATGAAAAGGTCGTCTTTGCATTCAGTTGAACTATTACTGCATGTTTTGCTGATGTAAGCAGTCGTACAGGTATAGCCACTGTCACAGTCCTGCTTCTCAGTGCTGCAAATTAGCAAGGTTTTAGCTTTGCTCCAAATATCATGTTAGCTCATTTTCTTTGGGAAAAAAGTGTGCGTTTGAGGGAGGGGATGATACAAAGCAGGTATTGGGGAAGCACATGATAATTGTTTAGGCAGCCCCCCAAGTCATGCATTTCAATTATTTGTTCAAAGCTGCCTGCAATTAAGAGTTGCAAACAAGGTCTTTGAATGCAAAGTCAGACAATTAAAATGTTTCATGAGTGCCTTAGAGAGAGAGGTTCTGAATTAGCACTTTGAATACACAAGACCTCCTGTTTTCTAATCTCCTTTCCCTTTT
The DNA here is from genome assembly GCA_032353885.1 of Nothura maculosa. Lineage (NCBI taxonomy): Eukaryota > Metazoa > Chordata > Aves > Tinamiformes > Tinamidae > Nothura > Nothura maculosa. The sequence continues at coordinate 4,671,747 of JAUBOD010000031.1, read as the reverse complement.
ACTCTGTGAAAGAGGGAGATGTATATTTTTCTCAGAATTTTTCTTTCCTTTAAGCCGGGTTGATCTAAGGGAAGATTGAACCATCCTAATCTTTGACTTGTACATTTGAATGTCCCCTGCTCCTTGAGAGATCATCCTTGTTGCCTCATAATGGTCCAGGTGCAAAAAAACTTTGCCCGTGTCTGGCTTGTTCTCGAAGGGGGGTCGTAAATCACTTTAAGCAGCTCCCCTCCCTTTGCCCCTCCCCCCGGCTGTGCTTCCTTCCCCTTTGAAGATGCGGGACTGTTTCAGCTGCTGATTTGTGGTGCTGGGGCGCTCGCAGTGCAGGCCCTGTGCTCAGTAAGCTAACAGACAAGATGTGGGAAGCAGTGATGCATTGGCTTGTTAATGGCAGTTCTGGGGCTGTTGGCATTATAGCCCTTGGTGGTGATCAGATCACAGTTGCTCCCAGGGGAAGGCCTAACTTCTTTCTCTTTAACCATGAAAAACAGACTTAACTTTCCTATCCCTTTCAGGAGAACAGTGCTACTCAGTTGTTTTCTCTTTCCTGCTAATGCCATTTGAATGCTGACTGTTTGCATTTAGAAGTTGCAGGTTGTCCGTTTGTAGAACTTCTGTCATTTTACTTTTTCTCTATGTGCTCTGAAGCCTGCTGCTAGAGAGTATTTAACAGGCTTTTTCCCTTCAGATCCCCTGTAATTTATTTTATAAAATTGTTTTTAGTTGTGATCTTTTTGGTGCAAAGCAGTGCAAACTGTTGCATGGTCTTAGATGCATTTTGTTCCCTGTGGACAAAGGTGAGCACCTGTATCAGAGTTAAAAGAAAAGATTTATATTGAACTGCAGAAGAACATACAAGGTAAATTCACGAATAAAGAACCAAAAAGGCCACAAAGCTTGTGATGTGACACACAGATTCAGTATCATTGAACTTTCTTGGGGTCTCCTGGCTTTTCTAGAATCTTTATCTCTGAAACAAGAATCATACTGCGTGTATTACTAAAAGAGAAACATTTCTCCAGTTCACAGAATAATCTTGCTGTTGCACTAGTAACATTTTGATCTGAGTATCTAGCATCTAGGGCAGTTCATCCAAGGAGACTGCACAGTAGTTTATGGAGGTTCTTACAACGTGCAGTGTAGTAGGAGGGTGAGAGGCCCTGCTGCCCTCTCTGGAGTCTCTCTGCTCATGGGGGTGAGCATTCACAGGGCCTTTTCAAAGGAAGGGATTAGCACATGGAGACAAACCTCTGTGGGCCTGGGCTGCGGCCGATGTGCGTGCGCGCGGACCGAGCGCCCTGTCCGTGCGCGCCAGCCTGCACCGCCGGCGCGTGCTGGCTTTAGCTGAGGCGTCCAACAGCACGGGTGGCTCTTAGAAGAGCTGGGGTGAGACCGAGTGCTGGGGACAGCTTCTTCATCTCTCCTCTTGTGAGATGAAAAAAACACTTGTGAAAAAGCATTTGATAACATTGATCTAGATTCAGACTGTAGTTCATCTGGGTAGGGAGATACCTGCTCACCTTTCCTCAGCAGCCCCATGGTGAATGGATATCCTGCAAGAGTTTAATTTTGAAATGCGAGCCTAGTAAAAATCAATTATGTTTATATCATAAGCTTGGACCACTGGCAAATGAAAAACAATAAATTATCAGAAAATCTGATTTTTATGTCGCTTTCCAATTTTCAGGCCTGCTCACTCACTCATTCGTTTTATGGATGTCAACACAGCTGCTTTCTTTTCCCCAAAGACCTAGATTGAGAGGAGATGCAGAGGCACAGGATGCAGATCTCAGTTTCGTTCCTTTTTTTTTTTTTTTTTTTTTTTGTTTTCTCCTTCTTCCCCTAGGA
>JAUBOD010000031.1:4645228-4669458 GCA_032353885.1 Nothura maculosa | reverse complement strand
TCAGCAGAAAAATCAATTAACTCTCAAGTTAGGCAGAAGAGGAACTTAGAACCATGTGTCTGGCGCGATCTGGCTCTGTGCAGCTTTGGCCTCAGATTTAGAACCTGAGAGATTGGTTTCTTACCCCTTTCCCTACCGCTTGCTTTTCACCTGCCTAGAAAAATGGATCATTATGGCTTAGGGACAGTACAACTGCCGTAAGAAGTGGACACTTAGAAAAACCTTGGATCCTTTTTCCTCTTAGATGTTGCTCTTGATCCATCTTTGTTGTTGAAACAGGGGGATATAATTGAACTGCCTGTATTTGAGCTTCTAATACAGCTTGTTTATTCCTGGACTGCTGAAGAGTGTGACCACATTATAACCTGTACTGATGGCATAAATTTTACATTGGTGATATGGTGGTATGGAGAATAGGGAGTTCTTGTGTAGAAGCACCTGCAGCATGTCAGGGAAAGATGGTCTGTATCAGAAAGAGCCTGCAGCCAGAGGAGGGAAATAGCTGAACCGGGAAGAATAAGTAGTTTCAGCACCTAAGCACAGAGATACAGACTGCTAGAAACATACACAATTTTAGACTAGACTGAGACTTGGGACTTGTTTTAATTTCTCCAGAGTCCAGTTATAAGTGGAAAGTGGCAACATCTAATGACAGACCAAATTTCTGTCACTGGGTGGCAGAAAGATGGGTGACAGTTGTGTATAGCTGTTGTCACCAGTCTGGGAGAGGGAAATGGTGAGGAGGCCACGGAAGGAAATCCGCAGATCACACTGCCTGTGTGCTGAGTTCTGGACAGCACGTGTCCTCTGTGCAAGGACAGGGTTAAGGAAGTGGTGTGTCCCAGTGGCTTGGACAGGAGCTCAGAGGTGGAGGCCTTTGGAGGTCTCACGCTGCCTCTGGTCTGCAGCTTCAGGAACGTCACTTCCCAAAGCGGGAAGCGACCTTCCCAATCGAGAAGGTACTGGAGCACATACTGCCCCGGTCTCTTGGGAAAGAGCTGGACAGCTAACAGTCTAAGTCAGAGAAAGCTTCACAAAAGATTTGTGAGTTGTCCTTCTGCAGTCTGCATTTCTGGAGTAGGAGCTGAGAATGAATGGCAAGGTGGTATCTCAGGCAGCCTTAAAGGTTGCTCTGGCTCTTAGTGTTTGAGGAAGGAGGAAGCAGAGGAAAAAGGAAGAGCAGGGATCAGATGAGCTTGCCGAAGTGTAACTATAACTAGACTGCTATTAAAGTTAACCTTGAGCACATCCTTGTTTCAGGACCTGGCATTTTGGCTCAGGCACAGAGTTAGGGTTCCCAGAAAGAAGAATCTGAGACTAGCAGTAAGGGGGCAGCTGAATGGGCTGACACAGCTCTCGAGAGGTGGCTGCTGAATTCCTCCCCTTGCTCCTCTTTAGCCCGAGCATTTGGCCCAGCCCCTGGGGCTCAATATAGCTCTGTTTTTGCTGAGTTTGTGTTCTATTGCAGAATTAAGTAACTTTGCATTTCCTTTAATGCCAGAAAGTTCTTGGCTTTCTTAAAATACACTTGCTTTTACTTTATTTAGTGAACTATGAAGTGGCAATGTTGTGAGTTCTTGGAGTATAGCTGCAGACACAAGTGTTACTTGCTTACTAATGTACGGGGCCCATCTGCTTGAAGCACATACCTAGTTTTCCAGAACACTCTGCTCATCAGCAGTATCAAACTTTGGAGTCATCTTTTAAGATGGACTTTGGCCCTTGAAGACAGCGTCTTATCTTAGATAGCAGTGTCACTGTGGCAATCAGTAGGAGCTGGCAAGGTCCCCTTCCAGGAAGTTCAGTTCCCCCTCTGATAGGATAAGGTACCATGCGGACATTGTTTCTGCAGTGCATCTGGTGCCAGGAACAAAGCTTGTCCATAAATGAAGACACTGCAAGCTCCTCCTGCTTCTCAGACCTTAGGAATAAATCTTAATGTGTTAAGATGCCAGTCACTGATATCTTACTAGCCTCAACTAAAAAGATGAAGTTACAGCATGGATTGTAGTAATGTGTCAAGCGAAGGTGTTTCTAGAGCAGGGAGCTTAGCAATTACCTCTTGTATTGAACTTGTCTTCTAGCACTTCAGTCAGGCTTTGCTGATAGAATTTAGTATACACAGCATTTTCCTGTCATTTTTGGCTGTCAGGGCTACAAATCCAGGGGCCCTAAATTTATCTAAATGTAGAGAACTAAAGTGAGCACAACTCCTCTGGCCTCAGTGCAGCGCTCTGAACTTCTCCCCTCAGAAGACAGTTCTGCATGAATCTGGAAAGAAAAAGAAGATTAACAGATTAACAGCTTTATCTTCTGTTTTCTTCCAGGGTTAAGGTAGTTTTTACTTTCAGTACAGTAATTAGAAGTAATTTTGGTCAGCACCCGTGATCGTGCTCATCTCTTCATGTTTTCATAGCACTGTGCAAACACTAACTAATGAATTCAGAAAAGATGGACAAGGGTAGGTGGGAGTTTTACTGTCAGCAAGGGAGCACTTCTAAGGCACTCTGCTCTGGCAGCAGCTACTGACCTAGCCCATGCTGGCTGGGTGGCTAATCGTGCAGATTGGTGGTATCCAGAACAGTTAATCACCTGGAACAGCTGCCTTGCTTTGCCTACCTACCATCCCTTTATTGCTTCACGAAAAAATGGTGGGTTTAAGTGTAGTTTTCAACTGCATAGGGCTGTGAGTTTGCACTGTGCCTAGAATGACTGCCTTGAAATTGGGAGGCACTTACTTGGAAGCTAGGGAGTATAAATATGATTGTATTTTTGCACATAGATCCTTGAAAGCCCGATCTCCATTCATGGAAAGGTTTCAGAAGAACTTAGTAGTGGCAGTGCAGACACGTGTACAGCTCATCCAGTGGTACAGAGTGAACAGGAGCAATACAAGAGCCCCCAGAGAACTTTCCAGTTTTGAGCACGTACATTTAGATTGAGGCTGGCTGCTTTCATCATTTTATATTTCTTTGGGATGCTTGTTGTTTTGTTGTCCTTGTTTTCTGCTTTACATATCCTTGTTACTGTAGGAAAGCATCAGCTCCTAAGTAAGCAGTGATAGGCTATTGAGCAAGCTTTCAAAGCTCTGTTAGTGCTGTGAGTTTTTGCACTAAAGTGAGTAAAGCTTTCTTCATGTTGTAAAAGGGAAATAGCACATTCAGTGGCGAACTTTCCAAATAGCAGGGCCAAATGCAGAAGAGCAGCTGCACCTATAGGTGCCTTTGTCCTGTTAGCAGACATAGAGGGGAAAACCATGAAAGTCTCACTTATCTGTTTATCTAGCTTGCAGCAGTCTGATGCCTTCTGCCACCTTTCCTGATAATGGGCCCTTTGAAGTTGAGTACAAGTGTGAATTTATGGTTTGTAAAGACTGGATTCCAGAACAGGTCATAAATTACCTTGTTAGACAAAGGCTTCTGGGGAAACAATATTGCCTTACAATCTCTCACTGTGTCATTATCCCGATGCATTTCTAGCCTGGCAAATAACTGACCAAAATGATACACTGGCTGGTCCTCCAAATGAGCTTTATACTAGTTTGCATAAACTCTTCTTGTGAGAAAAGCAGGTTAAAGGAACTGCAGCAAATTCTCCGCATTGTTCCAAAAATAAAGCTAGAAATAAGTCCAGGTGGTTGTTAATATTCTAAAGCCAAAGAAAAAGATGATCTTCACTTACTTGAAACAGCATTTGTTTAATCTATTGTTTCTTCTAATGAAGAAAAGCATTTTGAAAACACTAGGGGTCCATTTTTCAGAATATAAGAGTTAGGAGCAAAATAATGTAAGAGAATGAGTGAATGCGTGTCTTACCTCAGCCGGGATGGGGCACATCCCGAAGGCTGCCCGTGCTGGGAGAGGAGGGGCCAGATCTGCCCCTGGGGACTGTGGCTCGAAACCAGGCCGGGAGGTTACACAGTTAAGGGATCCATGGTGATCCTTGATGCTACTGGACTCGAGCAAAATATGAGTTTGCATTTGGAAAGCAGACGTAATACTTGCAATAGGGAATCATGCCAAAAATAGCTTATGCAGTATCTTTGGACACTTGTCTGTAGCATAAAGGAATTCCTAGTGTAGGAAACCAAACCACATCCTCTCCTAATTATAGACACGTAACTTTAAAAAAAGGTTGTTATTTTCCTCTGTTCAGACAAAGCAGAATTTCAAGGCCCTTGCAAGCCAGGTGGGCTCTCAAGCTTACTTAGTTTGTTCAAGCTGGCAGCTGGCAAAGAGCTGGCGAGCAGGCAGGGGAGCTGTGGCTGGCGGGGGCCACGGGGACTTTGGGGGCTTCAGCTGCTGTGTAGCTGCCCTTGCTTCGCTCTGGCTCGCACTCGCTCACTTTCTCTGCCCTGTTCTTGGTCTGTATTTGCCCTCAAGTCTCTCTGTTGGCAGAGATTTGTTGTCATCTGTTACTGAACAGGTAGTGAAAAATTGGCTAGCAAATACTTCCTCTGTTTACCCATGATAAAATATGTTTTTACTATTCTGTTTTTCCTTTTTAATTCTACTGGCTCGCTTATAGACTGAAAACAACCTGAAAATGGGGACTGCACTATCCTGAGGGCTGTAGGGTTCAGTTTCTGACTCAGGTCTGTATGAACAATTAATAAGAAAAAAGAAGTGGTTAAGTTTTTTTTTCTTCTTTTTCTTTTTTCATTTTTTTTCTTTCCCTCCCTTTGGACAACTCATCTTAACTGAGGTTTGAAGAAGAATTGCAGTATGACAGGAGAAGCAAATAGATAGACAGTGGAATAACTGAGGTACAGACATACCAGGAAATCTGTGAATAACTGCCTATATATCTGATCCAGTAAATTCCTACTGAGTTATTCTTGCTCACTGGATAATAGGTGGTTGTTCAGCATGAAAAGCTTTTAAAATCTTTCTGAGGCATTGCACTGAATTGCTGTTATGTGCCAACATTGTGTGATGTCCCTGAACAAGACAGATATTTTTGGATGTGTGTGACACACACAGTAAGAAATTAGGAAAGCAGAGATTAGATCAGTTCTCTTTGACAGTTTGGTTTCTGTCTGATCCATACTTTTGGTAGATAATTAGCAGGTCAGATACTCCATATTTGGGGAGAAAAGGCTTTTTTAACCTGTGGATACTTAGTTTGCCATAGTAGGCAAAATGCACTCTTAAAAGAAACTGCAGAAAGTTAGTCTGCTATGACTTTGACACTTCTGAAGAGAGATCATAGGAGAGATTTGAACTGGCTTTAAGGCAGGACCTAACAAATGGTTATGTTGTTGTAAAATACAGTATGTGGGATGAAGTTATAACCTTGTTGTTTTCTCTAAGAAAAAGCATGTTGTTGAAACAGTAATAGGAAACTTATCATTAGAACAATTAAAATTGGATGACACAATTGAATTGCAAAATATATATTAATATGACTTAAATTGAAGCATTTATTTCATTCTATGAAGCCTCAACAGATTCTGAAGTGTTGGAATTCTGGAATCGCATTTTTATTTTGGATGCACTTTCTTAATCATATTTCCTTAATTAACTGATACTAGCTGTCTTAATCAGTGCTATACAAAATATAGGTCACAAACCAGGTGTAGATGCATGCTATAATCTGATCATTATTAATTCTTGATTCCGCAAGACTTCCATCTCCCATGTCTCTCCAGTGAGAGATAAGAGGATCAACTTCATTGCTGACCATAAGCTAGTGGAAGTCCTGCTGGAAATCTTGCTCTTCCTGCAGCTGCCCATACTGGTTGGGCTTGGTATGTTTTATGTTAAGGGAAGTGACATATTTTCAGTGAGGGGCTTGTGGAAATAATCTAGATCTTTTAGGATTACCTTAAAAATAAAATACAATTGAACTAAGTCTGGATTCAAATATTTTTAATGTTTATGATGAAAGAATTTGTGTGACTTGTTCCATCACAACCTTAAAGGGACAGTCTTCTTTACAGTAAATAAATACAGATTTTTATTAATCTTAAATCTTATGAAAGTTCATTTTACCAATTCTGTGTTAGAACCATTCTCTAAAATTCAAGCAAAACTGATGGTTCTTAATTCTACTCTGTGTGCTACCCATCCACTGAGCTGTATCATAAGCACAGCCATGACAATGGCAAGAAGAAAAGGGAAGAGTAAAATTATTGAGACTGCCAGGCAAAGCAAAAGATTGTGCAGACTCCCTTTAACTGGGAGTTAAGGAGGTTAACTCCTTTAACAGACCATTGATTAGTTAGAGCAGAGTCTGATCTCTGAGCTAATATGCTGCTCAATTAGATTCAAACCCTGGATAGACCTACCTAGAAAGCAGTCCCACCACCTGACATACCTCAAGGGGAAGGAGGCCGACTTAACTGATGTTCCTGAGACACTTGAAAGGATTCATCAAGGGAGCTGTATAGCCCTTCTACGCTTTGTTAATGTCAATGAAGAGTTAAAGTTTTTACGCTAAAATTATTGTTGTTTAAATTTACTGTGGGCTAATGACAGCCTTAATTTTTTTTAAGTGCTGCTGCTTTGTTGGAGCTTGTAGATTACTGGAGGTGTCGAGAAGGTAAAACTGAGGTCAAGTCAAGTGTTAGCACTGTTTGACAATATTTTTGCTAGAAAGTTTGGAGATTTACAGAATGCCATGCAGATTTTTGTATGATAAATGTTAGTAATAATGAAACTTAATGACTCAAGCCATATAGCCTTGTCAATACGTGCCAGATGCTGATCATTTGGTTTATTACAGATTTAGTCTTTGATCTTTTTATGTTTGAAGACTTGATTAGGCCCATCTTGTTAAAGACGTAGCACATGAAAGCTGTGAATTGGCTCCTTTAATAGCAAAGCTCTTGAGAAAGAGTTCCTTAAATTAAAGAGTGGAAAACACTTCCTAAAGGCTGTGCAAATCTTCCCATGTTCTGGATGAAGTGTATTTGCAAATGCTGCTGTGCTAGAATGGTCTGTTTTTACTGTTCTTTCAGTAGCTTTTGGAATTCTGCATTTGGCTTTAGAAGAGTTACTTTCTGAGCCAGTCTAAACAAATCTCCCCGTGAACCCAAAGTTAAGGCAATGCAGCATGCTCTGAATGCTCACGTAGGGTAAGAACACACATGGGCTTACTGGGCTGTAACATGAGTCTCAATCGCCTCACTAAAAAACGTTGTTGTATTTATCCCTTAAGTTTCTGTGCATGTGATTTGAAATCAGTGCTTGTCATTTGATCATAGTTATCCAGATGACAGGTAAAATGATGTAACCAGATGAGGGATTTTCTCCTCTGTGAGCACAAGGCGTTACTGGCTGGCAAAGCAGGAGCAGCAGTGATGAGAACAGTGATCCTTGCACTTACACAAGCAAGAACTTGTCGGTGAGCACTGGACGTTAGGCCACAGCAAGATGCTTTATAATGCAGGTCCTCTCTTGTTTCATTTACTCAGTTATATGTATATGTTTCCATTTTTGGTCCAGGCCTTTCCAATATGACGTGGAAATATATTTATATATGGAATGACAAATTACAATTAGCCTGAAAATACAATTTCTGTGTCAAAGAAGGGCTCAATTATCACACTTCTGCATTGTTACTCTTCCTGTTGCTTGGCTACAGGGTTGTACGGAAGACTACATTTTGATAAGAATGTAAGTTAATTACTTACTGCTCCTATTTGTAAATCAGCAATTAAAATTTCACCTCCAGATTTCCCATGGCTTTCATAACATAAGTAGCTGTAGAAAGCAAAAATATTTTGTTTGTGCTTCCCTCCCAGCCAAGGAAGTAAGCTCAGAACAATGACCAACCTTGCCCAAAGCAATTTTCACATTTTCTAGCCAGCTGCTTATGAAATATAATTTCAGAATAGCTTTCTTTGGAATACTGCTTACTAGCCAGGAGCTCTCCCGCCTCCTTTAACCTCAAAGTCCTGTTTTGTTTCATCTCAGTGTTTGCTCTGGTGGTAATCGTTGTAGAGCTACATGAAATCTTTGTTTCAATCTTGCTAACAAGTAGCCTATTTTATTTTTTTTTTCCATTGCATTCTCAGTTATTCTGGATCCATTATTACTTGGATAATGGATAATTACTTGGACTACCTCTAACAAGTGGTCACCTTGTCTGCAACGTTCACATCAGCTCTTGCTTTATCAAAGCTCCATAACGATGTTGAGCCAAGCTCCATGAGCCTGGCATCTAAGCTGGTGCTGCTCGCAGCTCGTGCTGGCTGTCGGCGGGCTCCTCCGTAGCCGTGTGTCCTGTCCTGGGAGCTGCTCCCTCTGTGCCCGAGGCAGCCCTCGCCCTGTGCCCCTTGCAGGGGGCATCTGGGGCGCTGCTCTGCAGCGAGGAAGCCGCTCGGGTAGCGTTAGGTGTTAAACATGCCTGTTTGGCTGAAGGAGGGCAAGGGAGTGCGGGCTGGTACTTCTTTCCCGCTCAGAATTTTATCTTTCTCCACTTAAAATACCTATAGATGTTGTAACATCTATGAGGAAAAGACTAAGAAGAAACTAAGTATGATAACGGAATGTTTTCTGATATTTTAGTTTTCTTTTTGTCATAATCTTCATATAGAAGATTAAGTGTGAACAATGTAATGAATGTCCAGTAAAACTGTATGAAGTATCCACTGAAAAAAATTTAAGGCATTTTACATTTGCTTGGGTTTTTTGGTTTTCATTAAAATGCAGGAAATAATATTCAAAAATTCCCATGTATGAAATTTTTCTTTAAGCAATTTTTCTTTAGCTAAATATTCTTTAAAACTTCAGTGTGCACTCTTGCGTAATTCCAGTTGGAGCTTTCTTTGGATCTCTAGGATTTCATTTCAAATTGTGCTCTTTGATTCAGGTGGAAGGTGATATGCTCTTTAATTCAATGGAAGGTGATGTGGGACCTTCCATTGCCTGCAGGAGTCCATCCCAGTTGTCTTTACCCTTTAAGGAAGTTTCCCAGCTCCATATAGTTTTAGAGTTTGCAATGTACTTCTTTGCTTTGGCCTTGGGGATGGGGAAAGAAGTTTTCAGTGCACTTTTAGAGTGAATATTTGCAGCATTTGAACTAGTTAACTGCATTACATTTGAACCATTGTGTTAGACAATAACTGATTTGCTGTGGGCTTTTTTTTATACTTTTGCCGTGAAGATAACCTCTTTACTAAGGACAGTGAGAGGGAGGAAGGTTAGTTCAGTGTATTGTATGGATGCCCTTTTACTCTGCTGAATTTGTGGCTTGTGAGATTTGCTATTTTCCCTTGCAGTCAGGGAATTAGTAAAATGAAACAGAATTATGATTAGGGTAAACTGTATGGTTAAATAAATGTTAGCATACAGGAGCACAAATATTTCTTACTTTTCTAGACCTTTGTGGTATACTGAAAACACATAGTCTTCCTGCATCATTAGTTTTACATTCATTTTAAAAATCATTAATAAAAACATTTGTAAAACAGTTTGTCACAGAACGAATTTTAAATGCTGCATTTTTTTAAATAAACAAAAATATGAATGCCCTTGAAGTAAGGTGCTGCAGTCACTCCCTAATTGGAGCTGAAGGCTTGCCCTTTTAAGCCTCAAGCCTAGATAGGATGCGGATTCCAGACCACGGCTAGCTATTCCTTTGGTGAAGGCATGCAAAGTATTAGCTAGGTTATTTCATCCATTTGGATTGCTAGCCTAGGGTCCTTTAAAAGCAGGTGCTGAGAATAGGTGCATCAGTTAAATACTCTGTGACGAGACTGATTTATGATGGGAGGTTTAAGGAAGAAAGAAGATCATCATAAGACAGATGAACAAAGGGTGACTGTAATTAAGTATGTATTAGACACCAGCACTGTGGCCTCTCCAGACCCTGACTTTCCATTTGCTGTCTCTTACTTAAAATGTTGTGCACTGGTTAGTTGTATTAAATCCACACAAAGGGGCATATTCTGTGTTCCTGGCTCGCTTTTTCCACTGATCAAGCTGGAATGACCTTTAAAAAGCCAGATAATATTTTATTTACCTTTTTTCTCCCATTTACTGCTAAATGTTAATGAAGGTAAGAGATTCAAATCCTGGCAAATAAAGCATTTTAATTGACTTAAGTGTAACCATAACAGTAAATTGGCTGCTTTATATGGGAAGGCTTTTCAGTGTTGTGGAAACACAGGCTTGTGCAAACCTTCCTTCTGTCCATAGGCTCAGAAATTAGTAGCAAACATTTCCTTTGTTTCCAGTGTCAGGGGGGTTGCAGGCATTTTGGGGCTCGGTGCCCCCAGGATTGGCTGCTGTGACCTAGTGCTGGCCAAGTGTTGCCTTGAGACAGCAGTTACAGCATCCAGGATTTTCATTCACTTTTCAAGCTACCTGTTCATCTACGTCGGGTTTGTATCACGCTAAAGTGGTGCCTGGCACTGTTGAGTCTGACCTGCTACTTCAGCTAATCTGGATTTAATGGTATTAGTGCTTTAAGGGCTGATGATCAGTTTATTGCTGAGCTCCTGTTAAACAGACATAGATGAAAACCCTTCTTCCCTTCCTAGGAAACTTCCTCTAAGTTTGCATCCCACTGTGTGGACTGAGGAAATGCTCCTTGGGGCTGGAGAGTCTTTGGGCTTGTGTGTGTGCAGAGGGGCATGCAGAGCTGTTGCCCACGCTGGTGTGGCGCACGCGAGCAGCCCTCCCTCCCCACTGGGAAGTTACCTAACTGTCAGCAGTGCTAAACATTTCTCTGTGAGCGCAGCTTACCCCATTGTGTTTAAAGGTGATAGTGGCTTTTGTGTGCTGAGCTGACGGAAGTCTGCAAATGGGAAGTTTAGTTTTCTGATTAAGACTCCATCTGGTTACCTGTAGCTCGGAAACTTTGGTGACCCTCTCACTAAACTGAATCTAGGCAGTGTTTCAGGAGAAGGTTCCCTCCATAAAATGTTTCATTCTCATGTGCAATCCTCCCAGTGTGTTAACTACAAACCCTTTTGGGAAAAAAAAAGAAAGGAAAAAAAAAACAGCCTTTCTATAAATTAATCAATAAAGATTAGTCTTTTGAAATTCGGGGAATTTGCTAGCTTGGTAGGCTTTCCTGTTGCGTTTGCCCGAGTCATGGAAAATCCACTCAAAACCACTCTTGCACTGAACAGTCTTGAATTGCCCACATATTCTCAGGAGCAACCTGGGGAACACTAACATAAGAAAAATATACTACAGGTTTGTGAATTTTGTTCTATAGGAAATAGCATGAGTGATGTATGTGGTCAAAGCTTATGTACTCTTAGGAACCTTTGAATGTGACATTAAGCTAAAATATCCTTGCAAGTGACTTAGAAAAAAGCCTTGTGGATTGTATGTTTTCTTTATGCTGCATGCTGCTAGTAGAGAATAAAATTTGGCAGAAGTTTGGATTTCTCAGGATTCTTCTGTGAATCACCCCAAAATCAGATTGAATCCTTAGAACAAAGACAGATATATTTTGCATTTGAATATAAAACCTATCAAGTGGGTGGTGAGGAAAGAATGGGTAAATAAATACAAAACCTCTTAAGGGTTTCTTTCTGGGTTGGTTTCAAGAATGTCCCACAAAACAGGTTTTCATGGTTGTATGGGGCAATGCGAAGCCATTCAAGTTTCTTTCCTTTCTTTAGAAATTCTGAAGAAACTGTTGAAAACAGCTTCAGAGCTTTTACTAAAATAGTTTCCAGAGATGAGGAAAATGAGAGAATGCATATACAATCTTAGACAAACGATCTGCTCATATATTGAAGCCTGGATTGTAAAATGACTGCTGTGCCTTGCAATGAATGAATATTCAGTGCTTCCCTGCTGGGTTGCCTTTTCCTATTTGAACCAGCTACTGTTCTGCACTGTGATTCACTTGTTACCAAATTAAACTCTTTACACACATGGGAGATCCAACTTTATAAAGTCAAATTTTTGAAGTGCTTTCTGGTCAGCCACTGTGCCTGTCACAATCTTCATAACACACTGAATTAAGTTTAAAATATCATCCGTGTGCGTTGTTTTCTCTTGGCTGTTCAGCAGCTCTTCTGTACATCATGCATTTTTCTGTTGACACTACGTATCACTTAGCAACCCAGTGAAAGGCCCTATATGCATTGATTGCACACAATTGTCTTTATGGGGTGGAAGTGTTAAGTGAATAAACCCCCACGGGTGACCAGACGGTCATTCCTCTCATGTTGATAATCTGTTTACATCAAAATATTGTTTACTCAGCTCTCTGATCTTCAGGAATTTACATGAAGCTGAAAGAATACAGTTAACTCCCCACACTCTGACACACAAGTATGAGCTGTATTTACGTTCTCAAAGATGGATAGATTAAGGAGGGGAGGATTGTTTTGTTTTTAACTTAGCTCTCCCGAATAAAGCATTAAAATGCATTTGACAGTTAACCACAGATGATAATGCAATCTTTATGCTGGGGCTCTCATCATAATGGAGAAGTTACAAGGCTGTCACTACTCCATAAAGAAAGAATCTTTCCTGCAGTCTTAGTGCCGTCTTTTCTGCTTTTCTCTTTGTAAGCAGTGGTACCAAATTACCTTCTGAAAAGTTTGATGGGTTTTACTTCTTTTTTTTCTTTTTTTCTCTTTTTTTTTTTTTTTTTTTTTTTTTTTTTTTTTGTGCCGACAGACTGAATAGCAAGGCTTTTAAAATATTAGAATAAGCGACAGTGTTGTTCTGCCCAGGCATTTTCCCTTGCCATAAAGTTGTGCAAATAGATAAAAATTGCTTTAACTTGTGTATATTTTTTTAGTGATACTCTTACTAATTATGTTTTTTTCTACTGGAGAGAAAGTTTTACATTGATTTTTGAAAAGATGTAACTGTTGATGTAAACTGACATTTTTGTGAAAACTTTGGAACTCAATAGGACAATTTTATAGTTTTTATAGTAGGAAGAATGTGGGCAGTTTTTAATGTATTTGCCTGTTTGGACAATTCAGAAAGATTTGGATGAAAAATTCTCCTCTTTGAAAAGATTCCAAAAACACATACCCTGAAGTAGGTGAAGTGGCAAGAAAACTGCAATCTGTTATTGTTATTAAAAAAAAAAAAAAAAAAAAAATTTGTAAAGATCACCCTGTAGCATCTGTCTCAGTAAGTATGATCAGTTGCATTAAAGCAGCCAGCCATTTGTGCATTTTGTGTATCTGTTTTCCAGGTAACAGAATGTGTAGCCTGAACCTCTGCCCATGTAAGCGGCTCTGCTGTTTTCAGGCTGCTTCATGGAGCAGCAGAACTTAGCAGGGGTTGGGAATTAGTGATACACCATGAGCTGGCCATCCTGGCAGCACAGCACAGGCATTTTGAGGTTGAGGAGTGGAGGCTGGGCCGCACACATGTGCATGTCCTATTACAATGTGTGTTTTCTGAAGTCAATTGAAATCAATCTTTGCAAAGTCCGAAGAATAAATGATCTGGATTTCTCATTATGTTTCCATGTTGCTCCCATTGAAATCTGTGTACCCAATCTTAGTCTACTATAGAGAATAGTCCTATTGAATCAAACTGATCCTTGCTGAAGTCAATGGAGTTATGCCAGTGATTAATTTGGCCCATTAACTTCAGTGAAATTTCTCAAGTGAGTAAGGCAGTTAGAATTTGAGCCAGTGATGAAGCTCTTGTTGCCTGAACCTCGTGTGGTTGCTGTGACTAAGCAGAGCAGAGCACAAGGCTGGGTGCAAACTTGCAGGTGAGGACTGCCCTGGCATGAGGGCCCAGCCTCCTGGCTCCAAACCATTTCCCTCTGGTGACTCTCAGATAAACCTCAGACAGGGCTGATTTCTTTTTGCTGGAAGTTACAGTTAATAAAGTAGCTTTTAGTGGAGTCTCCTGAAAAAAGTCTTTCTGTACGTTAATGGAGAAGTTGGTATCTGTTGCCTAGTTCTACAAGCGAATGAATGGCTGCCTCTATAAACATTTCATTGTTACAAGTTGGATTTTTCACAGCGTTAACTTTAATAACATGGGTGTTTGTAATAGGATAAAACTTTAAATTGATGTTTTGCTAGTTTAAAAAAAAAAGTGAGAAATACAATGGAACTAGAAGTGTAATGGATTTGGTGGTAAAATTGCCATCTGATACCTGGAGACTTGTTGAGAATTGATTGAGAAAGCCAGAAGAAAATGACTATTCTTGTGTTGTAGGATATCTTTTCTATCTTTACAGCATGGAGGACTTTGTGTATTTTCTTGTTTACTTATTCTGTAAGAAAAGAAGTTACTCATCCATTATTGGTTTCAAATACAGCTTTTCCTAAAATATAATTTACTGTAAAATATTGATTTCACATCTCAAAAACTGTTGATCTCAAGGGAATGAACTTGAAAATGCTAGGAGCAACTCAGAATAACTTGTTTTTCTTTCAGTTTTCTAAAGGCTAATTTGTGTTTCTTTTTAATTGAGAAGAAGCCAGATTTAGCTCTTTATTTTCATGTGTTCAGAAGTTTGATAGCTCAAGCCAAACATTGCCAAGGCTTGCTCTGTAAAAAATTAATTAGTAAATGGCACTTCTCCTTCCCTAAAGATGTCAGTTTTCACATATTCTAGGTGATGCAGTTTGAATTGCACATTCCAAAACATTCAAAGGGTTTTTTTTTAATTCATTAATAGTAGGAAATGTCTGCAAAATTTAAAGACTGTGAAACGTGTGTAGTGACAGTATGTGGAAAGAAGCTGTAATCAAAGTTCTGAACCTTTATTTGAACTGTGGTGCCTTATGCTTTATCGTAAACCCTCTCCCAACCTCTAATATCTTTGTTTGCTTCAGTATTTTTTCCATTCAAACAAAATTCCCGGCCTTCTAAGTCTAATGATGTTGACATATTAAAATGGTAGGGAGAAGAGTGCGGACTGAGCCCCTCCTTTTAGCTAAATGTTATCTGCTTAGACTAATATTGCAATTGCCACCCACTGACATAATTTGTTTCACAGTCACAGCCTGGCAGCATGAATCAAATGTTGACATTCTAATTTCATGCACACATGGGTGTTTGGCTGCGCGGGCCCCGGCGGCTGAGCCATTCAGCCCCTACCTGTGTAAATCAGGCAGACAAGGCCCTTTCACTGCAGCCCAAGGGGAAGTTGCTACCTTCTTGCAAAGGCCTGGCGCCGCTTAAAGCCACCCAGCCGTCGCCTTTCCGTAGGACACGGGCGCTTCTGCGAGGGACTGCACTGCTAGCCCAGGCAGATAGCTTCCCAATGAGGTTAGTGCTTTGTGTATTTATTTATAAAAAGACTTTTTTTATTCAGAATGCCTCACATTTTTCTCAGAACTGATGTCTGAAGTAGATGGTTTCATTCTCAAAACTGACAGAGTATTTTTACTGTAATTGTTCCTATGGAAATGGCTGCAGTGCAGAGCTGTTGCAGCCTGGCTCCTGAGGCCTGGCCTGTACCAACGCATGTTTCGGGAGCCACGTCTCTGTGGCACTTCAGTTCTCACCCCCACATGCCTGAAAGTGAGCAGAGGGTAAAACCTTTGGCCAAGTCCTTTCATTCCCATAACCGCTGTCCCTGGAAGCAGTGCAAGGTTGTCTTCCCAAATTGGGGAGAACCTGGCACGCAGCTGGGCTCAGGGTGTCCCATCCCCAGGAAGGGACAACTGCCTCTGCGCTGGCAGCAGGCAGCCGTGGTGGTGACCTCCGCTTCGGGGAGGACCTGCTCTTCCTTCCTTGGCCTCCACAGAAAGAGCAGCGGCCAGGGCGGCTGCCTGGCGCTGTGCTGCACTGTGAGAGGGTCTGCCCTGCCTCGGACAGCCCTGGGGAGACCTGCTGCCCCTTGCAAAGCGTCACGGAGAGTACAGTGCCTTTTGAGGGGGATCATGGCACAGGCAGTGGCAGAAAAACAGCTTTCCTTTGCACTACGAATATGGTTAAAGTCTTGCAAGCATCAAAGCTATTTTGTTTGTTTGTTTGTTTCGATTTTGTAGTTTTGTTCCATTTTCCTGAGAAGGACAGTTATTTGTAGTGAAATTGTAGATTTATTTTTCTTTAGAGCATGGCTTTTGTTTCTCTTGAAAGGCACCCAAAAGTCATGACAAAGCCAAAAAGAATGGCTTTGAATAGTTATTCATGGATCTAGAGACGCTCTGCAATGTTCCATCTCAGAAATGTTCCCAGAGCTTCATGGTGGGATCACCAAGCCTGATGCCAAAGTGGTTGCTGTGGGGCCAGTGGCACCTGATTATTGAACTAACTGTCAATGCCAGGAAAATACCTGCTTTGTGCTTCTCCGCTTTGTGTGTGTTTGGAAGCTCTGAAAGCTCTGGATTATTATCAAGTCCTGTTAAGAACAGTAGATAGTTTGATCCCTGCTGCTCAGTTTCAGTTCATAGTGGTGCAGACCAGCCTGTGGCAGGAGGCCAGTGCTTCAGCCTCAGGGACCCTGGATGAGAGCAGAGTGCTCAGCTTGTATCTGACAGGAGTGCCACAAAGCAAACTGTGTCAGGAATGAGATATGCATGTACAGGCCTGCTCTCCTCTGGAGCAATTGCAGACCTTGTTGTCCCACTGCATACATCCAGACCCCCAAATCCCCTCTGCAATGGCCTGGAAGGCAGGATCTAGCTGGCATACACTGCTCTGCAGTACTGGAAAGGGAACAGGTTTTAGCCAAGACCTCGTGTCAGAAATGTGCCAGATCTTTAAAGCTCATTCAGAGCAAAAAGGAACTTGTTTTGTAGTCCAAAAGAATGACACTCAGTAAATTGTGCAGGAGTGAATTTATCTCCCTCAGAAGGATGGAGGGCTGAGTCAAGCCTGCTGGGATCCGATGTGCTGTTCCAGGGAGGTGCTGAGATTCCAGGCTGGAAGCTCAGTGTGCAGAGCCTTTCTTAGCAAAGCTCCAGCTCTGCCAGTGGCCTTGCCAGAAGCCCTGGCTTCACTTGCAGCATTATTTTGCAGCAGTTCATGAGAACATTTTCATTAGTTTTCATGAATATTGTTTGCATGCCCAAAGCTCCTGTTCTGGTCCTGCATCCACTGAGATTTTTTTGCTTTCTATCAGTGAAAAATTCAGCACAAAGCTCCAAAGATATACTTTTCTTTTTCATGGTAAGGAGACAGGACTGATAGAAACTTCCTCCTTTTTACTTCCATAAGGCTGCAGAAACCACCACAACATACAACATACATAGATAGGCAGCAGCTTGATTACAAGGAGAGGAATGAACTTCCCACTCCAGCAGCTTCCCCACATACCATTCCTGTGGGTTATATGGCTGAGTCTGGGATTGTTATCATTATTTTTAATGGATAGACATTAATGCATAATCTTAATAGTGCCTACTGTCAGAAAAATCTCTACATTTTAAAAAAGGTAAAAAAATATTTTACCTTTTTTAAAGATGATCCAAGATATAACATACATGCTCACTGCAATCCTTCCACAGCGCTGTAATCAGCATGCAGGACGTGCACGCTGTGGTGCAGCTCCTGCACAGCTGGGGTTAGCTCAGCTGGGCTCAGTTGCATCTTTTGCATCATCAGAAAGCTCAGGAGTTAGGCAGCGATTATGGGTCCTGGCCAACTTTTCTCACGCTGAAACACCAAGCGCAGAGCATTGCTCTCAGTGAGTTTGAAGGATCTGGCAAATCTGGGCATCCCAAGTTATATGGAAACAGTCTTTTTTTGTCAAGAAAATGAAACAAAATGGATGTGTCTGGTGCTATGAGTGTATCTGATAAATTAGGGCATTGTATGATAAACTTCTCATTGCCATTGTTGACTGAAACAATTTCAGAATATGCCTGCACTGTAATGGTTTTGCCACAGTCCCAAACTTTCCAGCCTCCATATGCTCATACAGATTTAATACAGAGAAAATAAAGCAGGATTTTCTATGTTGATACTATCTCTGCACTGCTGTAGATGCGACAGCATTAATATGTCCACCGAAAGACATTAATGAGTTGTTTTAGGCCTCCTAATGGTCTCTCCCCTGCTCTGAAGCAGGCCCAGTGGCTTGCCCTCAGGCCTCCCTTTCCCCAGCTTAAGACCTTTCTTTAGACATGTGGAAAGACCCTGTGCTGCTCCCCACACCCTGGGGCTGGTGGTTATTTGGGAGGAGCTGCCCAGCTCCTACCTGTTGAATCCTACCTGTCCTGGTGGGTATTGAGTGGTGCCTGTGCTGAGGCTTTTCACCTGCCCTTGGCATTGCAGGAAATTCTATCAACATTTTACTAAGCAAAAAATAACCAGGATTTATTTTGTTCTGTTTTTTATTTCTCTCTGTTTTATTTATTTGTTTGGTTTAGGCCAGCTGGTTAAGCCAGAAGAAGGAAAGGGCTAGAAGGGAGAATTTGTGTTTTGGGATATTTTTGAATAATGAGAACCTGGCAGAGGGGCTGTATGAGCTACAGGGCTAGCATCTCACAGAGAAGAAGCCTTATCACTTTGCAATCTGCTGCAGAGTTCCTCATGCTTGGCTTGTGGTTTCCCAAACCACAACCAAAACAATGCAGAGCAAGAACTTAAAAAAGAAAAATACTTTCAGAAAACCGAGTAAATTGCAGTGTTTCCACCTGCTTTGATAAGATGAGAGAAAGGATGAAGATGCAGTGCTGTGTTGACATACCGTGTTGGCACAAGCCAAGGGCTCATCGGGAAGGGTTTCTGTAACTCCGGGCTGCTTGGGTGCCTGGTGCTCCCGAGCAGGCGCGTGGCAGGCTCAGGTGCACGCGCGTGCGTGGGGAACACGCCTAGAGCAACTGAAACCTCCCAGGCACCTGCAGCATTTTAAACCTTTCTTCAAAGATGTTTTTTATTCCATTGAGTCAAATATGCCTGGATTAGAGAACATTATTGGCTGGGCCAACCTGCTAAATTGGTCAGGACTCGAAGGACTTAGCACATTTAGAGGGGCTTAGAGGTAATTTCTGTCTTGTTATTGCTAGAAATTTTCCTTGTAATGGCAGTAGCTAGTGTGAGATAGACTGAGAGGCCTCTACGAAACAGAGGAGGAAAAAGCAGCAAAAAGCAGTTGAAAAAATAAAGTAGTAAAATACATTTTTTCAGAATCATAACATATGATGATGAGTTATTTGCCCAGCTTGTTATGAAAACCTAGACCACTAGAGACAATTTGAATTACCTCTTTTTGCCACAATTTCTTTAGAATTTAGAAGTAAATTATTTTCTTTAGTGGAATTTTGGGAGGGTTTTTGTTTGAGAAGGGCAGTGTCATGAAGTGAAAAATAATGATTATTGCTACAGAAATCAACATGTAACTGTGTGGCTGCTAACAGAATCCCAACCTTGTTTGTAGGAATATTACCTGTGTTTGCAAAGCCAGGAGCTGCTAATGGGCAATTCATAGTGACGTGTGGACATGGTAGGTGCCCTTGGCAGGCTTCTTGGCAAGGCCAGCGCCACCGCTGCCTTGTTGGCTCTGTGCGGTCGGCAGGAGCGCGTTGGTGCTGAGCTCCCCAGGCTTCTGATTTCAGGGTTAGCACTGGCAGAATCAGCTCCAGAGTCTCTGTACTATTTGCCCTAGTGCAGATGTGGTCCTAACCTAAGTCCAGCGAGTTGGTAATTTTCTAAAGCTGCTGTATCTCCTTTAATGGAGATGCTCTTAAATAACAAAAGGATAGGCGGAAGTAGAGAAAGTATTATGAAAATTAAAATGTTGGAAAGTTTCAGAGAGTCGTGTCTGGATGGATGATGAGTGCATTGAAGATGGTGGAGAAGGAGTGAATGCGTAAGAGAGGGTTATATTTATATTTTGCTGTCATTTATGGCAGCAGGGTCACATACTTATTAAGAGTGTCCACCATGGCTTACGAAAGGGACTGTACATCACAAATACTGGGAAATGAACTTTAGGAGCTCCTTTCTAATCCTTTATTCCTAAGTGAGTAAAACTCCTCAAGACTTAGAGATGCATTAAGACTGATTAAGTGGCTGATTCCTTTTAGAATAGCACGGAAGTCAGCAAAGAGACCGTTCGGCCAGGAACTCCATATCCTTGTGGTTACAGTGTGCGTGCAGGTACTTCTGGAGAGAGTCTCTTGGGACGTGAGCAAGCTCGTCTACCTCTGCTAATGGCAGGGTAGGTTCTCAACAAGCTGGGTTACTAGGATCTTCTGACCTTGACTTTCTCAGCTTGAACTTCATCCTTCCTATAAGAACAGCTTGTGGTAACTTCAAATGCTTTAATAACTTCTACGTAATGGAGTCTTTTTTCCTTCCACCTCTAGCAAAATAAATCTGTATGTTTAAAGATGAAAAATCTTGAGATGAAAATAACTTTGCACCGATTTGTTTATGTAGTTCCTTGTCTGGAGAATATCTTTAATTTTTATGGGTCCTTTGAGCATAGTACTTAAATTTAAGATGGTAAACAAAAATTTCAAGTGATGGATTAAAAAAACTAGGTCTGCTTTCTATCCATTTATCTTCCCTTTGTCCTTAATCTTGATTTGCCCTGTAGGTTAGTCTTATCATAAAGACAGTATGAATGACTGTCTCAGCGCCTTTCCTCATTAATGCTGCAGGAAATTGATGAGTAGATCTCTGGAACTGTGGATTTTTTTGGCAAGAATTATAGCCCCTATTTATTTTGGAGGGACCCATGTGGCTTTCTAAGTAAATACATGTAAAAAAATTCCCCAAAATAAACAGTACAAGTAATTGCCTGATATATGAAGTTGACATTTTGGCTTTGTGATTTGCTCTGATATGTAAAAATGTAATTTCCTCTTTGAAAAGATGCTGCTGCAAAATTGTAAGTAAATTAAAATCAGTGGTTTATTCAGAAAGTGAGTAATAGACTCTGTTTTAATATATCAATATTTATTCTGCAGCTTCTCGGGTCTGCCCAGATTTGTGCCATCTAATGCTAAATGTATGGTTGACTGTGATATTACCTTTGTTTATAATTGGAATGGATAAAGATTGATGTAAATGTCTTGCATATTCACCCTGGACTGGGTTGGTAAATAACATTGTTTTAGATTCTGAAAGATCACGCAGGAGTTTAATTCCCAGCATAAATACACCAGATCTGTTTACATACTTGATTTTAAGCACTTAAATAAGTGTTTTTTCAAGACTGGGACATTTGATACTGTACTTGAATTCTAAAATTCAGATGAGGTATAATTCTGTAAATTTAATGAAACTGTATCTGCTAGTGCATCTCTGCCTTGAAGGAATCTGTTTGTTGGATAAACATTATATTCACAGTAGCATCAATTTGTGCGTCATTTTTAATTAAGCTTAAAAATAGAGTACAAGAAAGAGAAATACGAGTCTTAATACATGGAGCACCCTCTGACACACTGAAGTGCCCTGTGAATTGACACTGATAAAGCTTTGGACATGTGCCATGTTATTAAAAACCATGAGAGGGAACTAGATGGCAGTGTTGGGATGAGGAGGAGGGGGGCAGCAGCTTCTGAAGGGAAGCTTTATGCTCTTTAAGGGTGTAATTGCCTCTCAAAATGTTACAACAAAGGTAATAAATAGGTTAAATTAAAAAAAAACAGATTAATGAAGTTCTTCTATTCTTCAGGAGTAAATCTGGCTGCAGATCTAGAAACAAGTTTTAAGTCCTTAATAATAGAGTTAAAATACTATATTCTACAGTTTATGCTACGGTTCAGTGTTATAACTGTGAAATTCATGCAGATTAAAACTTACTGCTCTGCTTTTGTTCTCTTATTGGATCGGGTTTTTTTGACCTAAAACAATTCAGATGCTTCAAAATGTGTGAGTGTCTGAACATTTGGCTTTGGGACATATTCATAGTATAAACCTTGACTGATCCATATGCTCTTTTCTTATACAGAAACAAGAAACAAGCTATTTAAACTTTGCATTAGTTTTAATAATCTTCTGCGGAAATTGGTGATTTTCATCTTACTCTTGTGTAGTGAATTTCTCTAATGCAGTAATCTCTTTGTATTTTTGATGTAGTGAGCAAGACTCTAGTATAATATCAGAATTCTGGATTCTTCATTATAAAATTTGCTTCTCTTCTGATTCAGAATTCTTGATGAATTTTCACAAATGTGCTTTTTCAAATCCACCTGACAAATTATGTATTTTGGAAAAATAAATGTAGTGTGGTTATGTTAAGTGATAATTATGTCAGTTTTTCAGCACCTTATATTAGAAATGCAAATTGTTCTAGTTGGTTGTGACTTCTCTTGGAAATTGGATACTTCTGCTGTATCTCTTCCTTGTTTGTATGGCAAAAATTCATACAGGTCACTTCATGCATCTCATGCAAGCGTGTGCACATACAGCCCTGCGTGTCATTTTCCCTGTCATTTTGACTTGATTGCAGTTTAGTGAAAAACGTTTACAGAATTTTTGTAGAATACAAAATGTCAGAATGTGGCTAGGACAAATAGTATTTTTATATTTGCCGTACTTTCACAGCTGGCATTTCTCTATTGCAGTGTTCCAGAATGCTTGAACAAGTCTTTATATCCACAGATATAGGAATTTATATCCACAGATTAAGGAATATAGGACCAAGGTTAGATGTGTGATACTGGCAGAAGCTGTAGGACTTGCATGAACTGAGTCTCCTGATCCAAAAGCAGGCAGATCTTTGTTGGCTCTACTAAATCCATTTCAATCAACATAGATTCAATTTCCTTAAGAGCAAAGCACAGCCTGTCTTTGCCAGAACTTTCAGTAAGATTGAGTTCTGGCCTTCCATACTACATCAATTAGCTCTACAGGATGACTCTTATTAATTCCTCTCCTTTACATGAATGCAGCAGTAGAAGATGTTTAATCCTGCATGTGGATTGTTACCTAAAGCTGTGGCAATAGACACAGACTGAAACACAGGAAATTTTACTTGAACACAAGGACATAGTTGTTCGCTGCAAGGATGGCTGAACATCGGAATGGGTTGCCTGGAGCAGCTGTGGAGTCTGCATACCTGGAGATGCACAAAAACCACCAGGACGCCGTCCAGGGCAACCCACTTTAGCTAACGTTGCTTCAGCAGGACCTGAGATGCCTTCAACCCCAGCTGTTCTGTAATTTTATGAGTCTGTAACGTGAGTTCCCTAAATTGTAGCAAACCCTATAGAGAAAGTTTGCTTTTTGACTAGTGCACAAAGTAGTACAATAGAAAGCCCTTTAGTGATACAGTGCAGTACAAATACCCAGACCCCAGTACAAACTTCTAATTGAGTATTATTCATGTATTTTGGAGCAAAAATCCTAAAAAATACTGTAGATAATATCAGGATGACTTTGTTCTGCTCACAAAAAAAATGTGTAGAAATGACTGGTTTCCTGTATTTGAGAGCTATTCACTCGCATGTGTCTATTTAGGAAGGAAGTTGGCATGTGGATTAAACAGTTCAGAGGGACCTGATTCCAGCTGCAAATTTGTGTGTCTTGGGGCAAGTCCCCTTGTTTTTTACAACAAAAATGAAATAGAAGTTAAACACCCTGCATTAGGCCTACTTCCAAGCCCATGGAGGTATAAAGGCTTCCTGCTTGCTTCGATGAATTTCTCCATTCAAGTTGCAGAAGAAATGGCAAAATCATCCTCAGTTTTTTTTTTAAAAGACTGGAAATATGAAGGTGTCTCTGTGTAAATAGAGATAAGGGAGAAATGTAAGACTGGAGGAGACAAATATGGGGAGGACAAAGAGAGAGTGGGGAAAAATTGCGCTCGATGTAGGAGGTAATAAGTTACTGAATAAGGGTTTTTCCTCCATCAAAGTGAAACTTGTATTTCAGACACACTGGCTCAGGCTGTTTCTCTACTAGCTTTTGACAGGAATGAATATTTCTGTTGTTCTTTTGATGAACAAGCCACAGGAAATAAAGTCGAGAGAGATACAGTAGCACATAATTTTTTTCCAAAGTTTTTTTTTGCCTCAGATCTTTTGGAGCCCTACATCTTTAGTACTGCCTTTTCTCACTGCAAAATCTTCCACTCTCACCTACCCATGTGGCCTCCTCCATCTGCGCCATAAAAATCCAGCCTTGTGCTGCAGCGGATGTGACTGTGGCCACTGTGAAGCAGCTCTTGCACCTTGTTTCACATACCAGTAGTGCAGCCTCTGCGCAGAGGTCCTTCCTAAGCATTCCAGCCTGGTTGCTGCCTGAGAAAGGAGCTGGAACTAAAAAGATCTCTGGTTTGCCCTATAGTCTTGTTCTTTCCCAAAGTCTTCGGAGTCTTTTGTAGCAGCACTATTTTTCCACATTTCTCTGCCAGAGTGACAAATCCTTTTCAAGGCAATAGAGCCTGTCTCCGGTTTCTTCTTCCCCTGCTCCCAAGCACAA
>JAUBOD010000031.1:4619071-4643645 GCA_032353885.1 Nothura maculosa | reverse complement strand
ATCATTTCAAATGATACTCCACTTAGTATTTCACTTTAAGCCAGCAAAATTATCTACATCCATAATAATGTTTTTTTTCCAAGATGGCTTTAGATCCCTTCAAAATTATGAGTTCATAAAAAGTCAATGTTACAGGTTTATTTTTGTCTGGAAGGATTTGTGATATTGGCAGCACCAGTAACTTAGTAGCAGGAGTAGCAGCAGAGGTGAAATGACTGCTTTGATTCTGATTCTTGAATGGAAGGTATGATAATAATTGTGCATTCTCAAGCATTTTATCCTTGGCCCTGTGTATGAAATCTGTATGCCCTTTATTTTTTCCTTTTACTGGAGTATATTCTTTTATTCTTGCTGTATACCTCTTGTTGGCAATTTTAAGACTTCTGTGGCTTCATAGAATCCAAAAAATTAAATATGGTCGTTGTATATTCACCAGCTGAGAGACAGGCTACTTGCTCAGGTCAAAAGCAGCAGGATGGCAGAAAGCAGTGCAGATTGCCTGCCTCGATGCTCCTGTTCCCTGCATCCCGACACGTGCCTCTGGAATCTGCCCAAAACACAAGCTGCCACATGTGGGTCCTTCTCTTTGCCCCTATAGCTCTCTCCTGTCACAGTCTCGCTTGGGCTGTTTGTTGCTTTTGTGCCCTTTGGGTACAGTCCATAAAATAAATGTGCTCTTTGTTTCATCGGTGTTGCTGCCTCTGGACAAATCTCTGCCCCATGCAGTTATTTGCATTGATACCTTCTACCGCAGAAACCTCTTCTATGATCTGTGTGGGAATCTACCTGGTCAAATTCTAGACAAGAGGGGAAAAATTCATGCCCTTATGCACCCAAACTATTTTCATATGGATATGTTCTTTTATTTGATGCTTGTCTTAAAAATAAATGGTCGGTATACTGTATGTAAGACTATAATTTAACTTTTAAGATTTATTTAAATGTTTGTGGATGGACTTTATTCTTATTTTTTTTTCTGAGGACTTTCACTAGCAACAGTTGACTTTTAACATTTTCTAAGAGGAAGCAAAGTCTGGTCATCTATCACCGTGAAAAGCATTTGTATGCTCATACTTTGCAATGACTTTTTCCCTGCCTAAACAGAGCTAGAATTTTTTAGAAAGTGGAAATATACTGATTTACTGGCATATAAATGTTTCATCTTTCTCTTTTCTCCTCTTTGGAGGATGAATTCAGTACATGCTTTGGAACAGATTGAATCTGATCTGCACTTCTGTGGGTGGATCCACAATTTAGACTTTTGCTCTTCATTACTTTGATTCCTGTGTATTTTCAGTGGTTACTTGATGTCACTACCTGCCATAGGCTCATCTGCCTCCTGGAGCCTGGAGCCATACAGGCTCTACTCTCGGATAACATATGTTTTGAGAAGCCATCTGGTTTTAGTATCTTTTCCTGGTATCATCTCTTTTACAACCTGACTTTCTGGGAGTCCCATGCCCACCGACTCTGTCTGGCTTTCTCTGTGGGTCTTATTTTAACATGAAAGCGCTAGTATGTGTGACAAGGAATGAAGTGGTTTGTGGAAGCAGTGGGACAGACCTGGTTCTAAATTTTATGGTGACTACTTAGTTAAATAAAAAAAAAAATGAAGATCAGTGAGTGGAAATTAAATTTTCTATTGGTCCATATTTGTAAGCAGGAAGAACCTGGATTATACCAGAATATGTTAGTATCCATAAAGATTTATTTTTTAAAAATCACTCCGTGCTTGCTCCTAGGCTTTCCCTTTTTCCCAGGTGCATGGTCAGCTGAGCCAGTAAAGCGAGCGTGTGCCGACACCGAGTTCCAGTCACTGTAACCATCTGTGTGCAGAGGGGAATAACTCTGCAGGTTTTATAGCTTTCGTTGAGCTGGTCCCACTGCAGGTGAAAGAGGCTCTGTGTGGCAAAGTGGCTAAAAAGCGGCATGACAGCAGTTTTCCGACTAACTTTCTGTTTTAATTTGGTTACTCCTGGATAATACACTTCTTGTATTATTTTTTCCCATTTTTTTTCCAAAATATGTTTTTAATAAATCATAATTTGTATAAACTGAACCAAAATGTATGAATTATATAGGAACATGTGCTAGTTGAGAGAAACGTTCTCTTGTTAACAGCATTGTTTACCTAAGGGATTCCTCTCTGTATTTCTGCCATCTTTTCCCCGAGGCTCTTGCAGCGGTCGCAGCAAGTGCTCAGGGCAGTGCTGCCTTGTCCTCTGGCGCGGTGGCAAGCACGTGCCCTGCCTGAGCATGCTAGCCATTGTATCCGAGTGCTCCTGGCCAAGCATGGTAGCTGTTGTATGGTATTTCTCAGTAAAATCTCAAGCTCCGGGTGCACTGAGTTACTGCTGGAATCAGCTCAGTTTGTGAGGGGATTCAACCCCCACGGAGCTGAATGTGCTTCTGAGGCACCAAAGTTTGCAGGCAAGGAACATGTGCATTGCAGAAAGTATTTGCTAATACATGGGGAAAGTTGAGGGATTCATAGCACATCTTCAACCTGAAGGTATTTATCATGGGTATCAAAAAAGAGCTGGTAGCTTCTGAGGCCAGCAGTGCACTTCAAAAAGTGGCAGGATATACAAGTTGTCATAGGGCACCAGAGAGCAGCATTTAGATGTGACAAGATGAAGATGGTCGACATATGTGTGGTTGGAGTGTGAGCTGCAGTGTGCTTAAAATGGAGCTCTGTTAGTTTTCACAAGAAAAGGATCCTCTCTTGACATTACTGGTATGTGGTATCTGAAGCTGTAGTAGCACCAGCGCTATGTTGTTATTGCTGCAGTTGCTGATGCTGAAATCAGGGACAAGAAACCTGGCTATATAAACACTTCCCAAATGTTTTGTATTCCTGTATATCAAAATCACAGTTCCTGGACTGCAACCCTTTGAAAAGTTCTGTGTTAATCCACTAGAGATTGCAACGGGAATAGTCAGGTGCTTAGAAGGGACCCAGCGCCTAAGTGCTTTGCTACACTGAGGATCCAAACTGACTTGCTGGATAACGTTGTTGCGGTAGCCATGGTGAGACCTGCGCAAGGGGATGCAGCCTTGGGAGCAGGAGTTGGTCTGTTCCAGTGATGCCACCGCTGTACCTGACAGCAGGGAAAAAGGTTGGTTTTAAGGTATTAAAGAACAGGCATATGGTAGTAATTAATTAGTCACATAGCTGCATATTAATTACATTTGATTTTGTTATCCTGTGTGTTATTTTTTCCACTTTAGAACATGAAAATATAGCTTTCAGTAGACTTTGTTACTTTATCCTCTTTAAATCTGTATTCTTGGTTGAAGTAAATAAACCAACACAGTAAAGAGAGTTGATAGCTACTCCATCTGTATTATGGCACACAATGATGGCTGGAAGTTAAAGGTTTGATATATAGATCTATTTTTTTATTGCCAGCCCCTGCCCCTGAAGAAAGTATTAAAATTTCCAGATGAGTAACCAAACAATAAATAGATGAGACAGTTGCTGTGAATATCTGATTTTTTGCATAATAATGAGATATGGCTGGATAATACACTTTGCAGTCCACAGTTTGTCTACATTATCATTTTGATTGGACAAACGCGTAAGAAAGATATACAAGTAAAGCCATACCAAGTCTTTTATTTTAAATTGATTCAGTGTGAGAGTTCAGTTTAATTTCCAGGATGTTTTAAAAACAAAACAAATCCCAGGAATATCCCTACCTACATGCAAAGGAGTTCACACACCCGCAGCCAGGATATAACACAAATACCCAATTCCGCAATTAACTTACCCAGCGCAGAAGTACTCCGTGTACACGGCTGCCTCCTTTTCATCCCGGTTAGGCATGAACTTATAAGGCTACTGTATTGCAGCTTTTCTTTTGCATATACAGTTTAGTTTACAGAAGGACATACATTTCCTATGATTTCCAAGCAGATTTTACATAGTGGCAGATTTCTGGACCTTTTGTTTTTTTTGTTTTCTTTTGTTTTTAAACAGAGCAGTAATACAAGATTTTGTATCCATTTATACCTATCAACATTTGCTTCGTGACAGACAGAATGAGAAGAGCTGTCATGTTGCACAGCTGCCAATGTTATACCCAGAAACCAGTTGACTATTTAAAAAAAAAAAAAAAAAGAGTAGGAAAGTGGGTGCAAAATTGAATTAGCTATGCTGGTGAGATATCATTGAGAACTGACAGATGGATTGTTACTCAGTTCAGTTCCTTGTAATCTTCCCTCATAGACAGGCACTTCATGACTTCTTTTACCTCAGTAATTCAGGTCTTGCTCATATTTACAGAAATACAGAGTCAACTGCAAACATTAAAGTCTAGACTATGTAACATTTAGTGACTGTAATGTTCCCTACTGTGGCAAAGATGCAGCTTACTACATTTTGCCTCAGAAAGAAAATACGTGTTTCTTGTATCTTGCTGCTGGAATTCTCTAACGAATCAATTAATTATATTTTAAAGATTGCAATACGGGTAATGGCTAACAAGTTCTTGGTGAAGTCATCAGGCTAAGTGTACTGCAGGTGCAGTGTCTTTCCTTACTGGAATTTGATCCATTCACAAAATGATTTTCCTATTCAAATCAAGTGTCATGCTTCCTTTCTCCATGGATAATTAAATAAGCTTCCCAATTTATTCCTGTATTCTAATTTACATAAGGTGCCAACCCCAAAAAAGGCCTCTGTTCACTCAGGAAGAAGACATAAAATACCTAGATAAATGTAAACGTCAAGCAGGGCAGGCTCCTGAAGGCCATGCTGTCCCTGCAGCCTGGAATCTGGCATTGGATGGCCCTGCGTAGCAGAGGCTGCAGCAAACTGTGAGGAGCACTCAGGAGTGGAGTTGTCTTCTCCTGTTCCAGCTTCTGAGGCCCCAGGAAGGTTTAGGTCTGTGGGACTGAACCTGGCAAGAGCTTTTACACACTCTTTTTACTCCCAACTTTGTCAGCTCAGCTTTCTAGGATGTAGTCCAAAGCAAGTGTTTGCAACTCAAAGCAGGACTTGGTCTTTTATTGAACTTCCTTCGGACAATTAGTTTTTATGTTGGCGCTTTTTGGTAAATTCGTGTCATCCAAAGCTTTCAGTCAGATCCGTGCAGTATTCATTTTGTGGGCTTCTTACAGCTTGAGGTTCATGCTTCCCAGAGGTTATTTACACAGTTTTAGATACTGTGAGTCTTACTGTGAGTCTAACTACCATAGCATTGAATTGTTCACAAGTGCTGATGTGCTTATGGCAGAACATCATGTGAGGCTGGAAATGTAGTTTTCTTTGTGGGGAGCAGGCAACCAGGGACTTAAGGTGTCATGGAAGTGAAAAACACGACGCTCATGGCTCAGAAATGAGGAACATGTGGTGTTGCAAAATCCTCTCCTTGCAAGTTTGAGAAGAGAGTCTACAAAGGCCTGCAAGGCTGTCTGGGTCTAGTTCACTCTAGGTATAGGGAGATCATTGTGTGATCTTCTGGGAGCCCTCTGCTTTTTTTTCTAAGACCTTATGAACACCTTGGAAGTCCGCAAATATGTTGGTAAATGAGCCTAGTGCATTAATTCTTAGCCCATCCTGTATTCTCTTAACCACAGAGGTTACAGAGGGGCAAAGTGCAGGCTGGCAGGCCTGTGCCAATAGCTGGTAATGCTCGCGGTGGTGACTTGGGGAATTGTATCTGTGCATTGAGAAGTAATTTGCAAGTGCGTGCTGTAGTAGCTCTGTGTTTTTCCCCAGACGAGGCAATCCAGCTTCAAACATCTCTCTCATATACAGTTTAAACTTTACACTCAAGTTTTTTTCTTCTCTTTCCCCAAGCTCATAATTTAAGTGAAAAGGCATCAAAAATAAGTACATAACATGGCAGAATACAAATCCTGAAAGAACTAGCAGAACCTTCAGTCTGTACTTTGTTTTCCTTTATGATATTTTGTTTTATTAATAAGACTGGCTCTATATTTATGACAAAATAAAACAACTATTTCCAATGAAACACAGAAAGAAGTCTTCGTTAAACATCAAATATAACTAATATTTGATGTCATAAATATTAATAACATTCACATCTTTAGATACTTTAGAATCAATTCCAAACGTTTTTGTTTGGATTCTCTTATTTATTTTTATTTCACATTGAACAAGCAGAAGGCATTTTCCCATTTCTCTGGAAAGAAAAAAACACCAATTTCTGCAGGCAGATTTAATCTTTTGAAAGCTCTTTTAAAACTATTTGAATAATCATGTTGTTCAGTGTATTTTACATGGCTAAGTGGCGTGTCTAAATATAGATAGCCAGGCAGAATTATCACTAAGTGTCAGGTGGCAGAAATGCAAATGGGAGCCATCAGTGTGGATGTCTCGAAGGACCAGCTCTGAAGTTCCTGCTATACTAGAACTGATTGGAAGAAGTAGGCCTTCAACTGGAGATGTTAACAGAGCCACATTCTCTGTGGGCACACAGCGTAAGTGTCCTTTGCCATCTGGTTTCTTGGCCAGTTCTCTGTAGATACTGAGCAGTACTTGGTGTTGCCCACTGAGAGCGGCCTCTATAGATACTTAATGTTCTCTCCACAGGAAATTCCTTTTTCTGAGCTAACTAGTTCCATAGGTTCTCTAGAAATACAGACTTCTGCCTAGACCACCAAGGCTTTTATTTCCTGTAAATAAATGATTAATGTTATCAGTTGAATAATTTGTTGGTGCAGAGAGCAAAGTCTTCTAGAAGTACAACATGTGAGACCTGATATGTCTCTAATAACTGGGAGCTAAAGCAAAATTAAAATATCCATCTATTTGCTGAGGAGATGAGATGCTCTTGGCTAGAGGGTGTGTCAATATGAGAGTGCCAGAATTATTTCTCCAAGAATTACAAGCTGCTCTATGTGTTTGCACATGTTTGTTTCTTGGGGATTCCTTTCTTTCATGTACATATTATTCTATGCTGTGGCTATGCAAAGGATCTGGTGTCCCCAGAGCCAACACTGCAGCTTGCCTTTGCCTTAGAATCCTTGTTCTTAAATTACCCTGTTAATAACTTACTGTCTGCTGGGGGGAGGGGAGTGTGCATTTCACTGGTCACATATTGTACTCCTTTTTCCAAGAACAAGCACAAACACCTGTGGTACTGACTTGGTTCTTATACCAGTCATGTGTATTTGTTCCTATGAGAGAGAGCTGTGGTGCCCAGGCACTGTTAGGCACCGGATGGCTTGAGGGAGATACCTGGGATACTGGTTTCTGTCCAGCTCCACAGTCTCATTCTGATGTCCTACAAAAGCCTCAGTTTCCCTCACACAGCTCTCCCACTTCATGCCTGTTCAGTGGTTGTATGGTTGAGGGAGGCAGCAGATCAGTAAACAAAAATAATCTCAAAGTTGGGTTGCATCAGATAGCCGATCTCCTTTGGACATCAGGCTCATGTGGTATTATTTCTAGATAAACACACATACACACACACACACACACACACACACACACACACACACACACACACACACACATACACACACACACACACACGTAGTTGAGATGAAGGCAGCTTTGGGACTAAGTGACTCTGCGGTACTAATTTCCCTTCATGTGACAAGGCTAGAGTCTGTCAGTCTCTTTGAATTTACCAATCCATTGATTTTACACAGCATGCCCTACATGTTAATATGCAAGGTAAGGGGGAAGATAGAGACTTTGTATCCAAAATCAGCTTTATATTAACTGAGTTGCATTAACACAAGAAATGTAGAAATGTACCTCCTATTGAAGCTATTCTGCATATACTCAGAAAAGGAAAGGAAAAATAGATGTGAGAAGAGTAGGAAAACAATAAGTGTTTTTTTTTTTTAAAAAAATAAAGAACAAAATTCTCTGGATGCTTGCAGAGCATGAGGGAAAGAAACTGCGTGTTCTTTCCAAGTCTGTTGAACATCATAGTTCTTGTAAATAGGCCAGTTCCATGGAGATCATATATGCACCAAATGGGAGATAATTATTTGCTGCACCATTTTAGCTTGTTTGATTTATCAGTAACTAATAGAAAGCTGTCAGAGGCTTTGAACAAAATGATTTAATATGTCATAAGCCTAAGATTTGGCATTAGGAATGTTTTACTTACAGATTTTCATGTGGTAACAATATAGCCAAGTTGTTAATATTAGTGAAATCCATTCTAATGTCTTTTTGTAAGATGCAGTATTAATATTCTGTTGTTAAACAGGGAATTTAAGGCAGCACTGTGGGGCAGGGAAACAAACTACCTTTTAAAAAATGGCACCATTCAAGGCAATAAAAGATTAAAAAAAAGCATGAGCCAGTAAGTGAAACAGAATTGCTTCAGGTTAAGAATGAGACCAACGTAATCACTCTGGTTTTTAGATAATTTTGAGGGTAGAAAAATTATTTGGGCAGTGACTGTGGCTAGCAGATTTTGGTTTTTGTCAACTAGATGTATAAGTTTTTAGCCTGACTTGATGATGATGTGAGACTTATGGAGCTGTGTTTTCTGTCAGTCTTCTCTCAGGCACACTCCAAGTAATGGTGAATGTTTTGACCCACTTTAGTCAACCTTGAGAGGAGTGAAAGGCCTCCTTCTACTAATTGGTTTCCCAAGTATTTTCTTAGAAGTATCTTGGCTGGACAGAAGGGAAGGATTCAGACTAGCTCCTACTTGAGAGAAAGGCAGTTCGAGCTGGAATCCTGTTTGTGTTGTTTGGCAGTGGCAGGCCAGGCCTCAGAGCATCTTCAGCAAGTCGGCAAGCACCTAGCCACTCCACCTGCTGCTGTCCCTCGTCTAGTAGAGTATCCTGCAGGAAACGGGGAGGATGTTAGAAAGCATGAATGTTGTCTGCAGGGAACCCAATAGATTTATAACAGTGATTTCAGTATAATTTATTTTTCAACGTTGTTGAAAATCTCCTCAGTGGGGTCTGTGAGAGTTGTATTGTTTTGTACTGTATTGTATTTTTGTACTGTATGGTTGAGTTGTAGGCTGAAAGGATAACAGCATAAGGACAGTGATGGACAGTCTTGGAAACTCTCTGTGTGCAGGAAGAGCTCCCTGAGTGCTATCACTAAGCTCTCTGCAGAACTTAGAGGATGAAATCCTAATACTGTGCCTGCCAAGGTCATTGAGTGAGTTTATGAGAACAGATTGAGGTTTTCATTGTGTCTGGATCTGATCCTGCAATATTCAAGACAACACTGAATAGCAGTAATTTGGCAGATCTTTTCATTCATTTTCCAGTCCTGTGCATGTTAACTATTACACAGTTTCAGCAAGTAAAAGATGAAATGGAAACATTCCAAAAGAGTCTGAATCGTGTGTTTTATACAACCGAATCTTGTGCATTGCAGTTCCAATAGCTTGGTTGTTTTCAAGGAACACAAAAGTAAATGGCACCTTATTGCCTAGAGCTCTGATTTGTCTGTAGACTTGGGAATGTGATTTTATTTTTTTTTTTAAAAAAACAGCTTTTCAAGGAGATAAAGACGCTTTTGCTTTGTATTCTCAAAAGCTGCAGGAGTAGTCAGTGCAACTTAAGCTGGTGCTGTTGACCTATCCAACTATGCCACGTCCTTATTCACAGAGCCATAACTTCCCTAACTCGCACTGAGAACTACGGAGCACGTTGTCACCGACCCAAATTCATCACAGAGTTTTTTTGTAGACCT
The DNA here is from genome assembly GCA_032353885.1 of Nothura maculosa. NCBI lineage: Eukaryota > Metazoa > Chordata > Aves > Tinamiformes > Tinamidae > Nothura > Nothura maculosa. Next base: position 4,633,993 of record JAUBOD010000031.1, on the reverse strand, counting down.
TCAAACTGTCCCTGCAACCCATATCTCTTTGCTTTAAAGAAAAATAATAGTCACCTTGAGTTTGGTAATGGTGAAACAGTTGGCTTTTTTTTCTAGCTAATTTACTTAGATATAGGAATTAGCAAAGGGAAACGTTCAATAAAAGACACAAAAAAAAACACCTTTCAATATTTTGAGGAAAATAAAAAGCAGCATTTAGACATGCATACAGCTTGTAACTGCAAAGAGAATGCTAACGAATGATGGGGAGTGCTAGGTGTCTCGTGTGTTTTCTTCTTTTCTCATGTGCTGGGTGACTATACGAGCTGACATATCAGGCAGAGGCTCTGTTCTCTGACAAAGCTTCTCTTCACTTTGGAAATGCATTTTGTTTTATAATTCATGCCTGTGACCGGATAGGAAGAAAGTATTGTTCCCTTGTAGGCAGCACAGAGACATCAATTGCAGATAGAGAAAGTTGACCAGTTTGATGGAATCTGACTGCTACAGGCAGAACTGGGTTTGTTTTCCAAGCAAGCGCCTTCATCTGAACATTCAGTAGGTGCCCCTGGGGATTCCTGCGTGATGACTTTCAAACAGACTGATCTTGAGCTCTTGGAAACATTTCAGAGTAGTGTCAGGCAGATAAAAAAAGACAAGACAGTAGATCTTTGTATATTTTATGATTAAAAATGAAAATAAAAACTCTTAAAAAGCAAGGCTCTGGTAGCTGAACTTAGTGAGCAAGTAGGCTCAAAAGGCATGACCTAAACCATCTTATGGTAATGGGATTTGTAATAGGTGACTGTGTAGACAGGAATGGAGTTTTTGCAACATATAACTCTACGTACACAGGGAAGCATCCTTCGTTCAGTTCGCTCAGTGGGAATGAAGAGAATCAGGTAAGTTCCAGAGTGGTCCAAGTGCCTGATGTGGGCCCGTGTTGCCCGTTCTCTGGAGGGGCCGGGCAGCTCCACTGTTCCCGGGCAGAGCGGGTGTTCGAGCCCTCCTGCACTCTGCTCTACCCTCTCCCATGGTTCTAGTTTAGAAGGGCTGAATCCTGACTGCGTGGGGCTGGTGGCAGCTGTGAATGAATGTGTGCCCGCTGACCAGAGCAATGCTTGGGAAAACTTGTCTATGTAGATGTCTGCCTCGACAGCTGGGCCAGCAGGTCTCTGCATACTGGAGAAGATTATACTGACAAAGTGCGTTTTCGGTGACGTGGCTGATGACATAAGTTCTACATGAAAAGATCAGCAGCTTCACTACTGGTGTAATGGTGCTTACTGGGGATTTTGCTAGTGGTGGAGTAATAGAGTTAACAAATCCTTCATTCTGTTACATCAGCTCTAATCAATTTAGCTATGATGGAAGCATGACTGAATATTGTCAGGTTTAATGTCATTCCAGGAAGCCACCTTCCAATTCTTTTAGTGGTGATTTCAAAAGAAAATCTAGTGCTAGTAACTAGTTTTATCACAAGTCTCCGTGTGCTAGACTCTTTACTTCGCAGTCCTGGAGAACTTTATGGTGGTGTTGCTTAGAAAAAGCAGGGAGCACATCTGTGGTCTCATGGGTGCAGGTGGAAGCTGGATAATGGGGTTTTGGTGCAGAACAGTTCATGAGGAGTCAAAGGCTATTTTTTCAAATTTTTTTTTTAATTTCAAAAGTATTAGGAGTGGTGATTTTGTTCATGTGCAGTAGAAAGTTTCTTTTGACTTAAATGGACCTAACATTTTTACCCTGAAATCCATACCTATGGAGTAAAGCATCCGTATCTGTGAGTCAGAAAAGCTGTGCTGTAACTAGGGGAGCAGATCAGATCAGATGAGAAAATTCAGCAGTGATGGGACAAACAGCACAAGACAAGCCCTTCCCTCCCCGTAGGAGCATAATGTTTTGCAGCTTGGTGTCTGCCTCTGAAGTATGCGGTATGGGTCATTTTCTGGGAGAAAATCCTGGTGCTAGTGTTGGAAATCATGAGAATGACTAACTTAAAATCCCCTGGGTAGCAGGGAAACACCTACATGAAGCCAAGAAACATGTATCTTAGCTCCTGCAAATGTAACTAAAGCCAAAACAGAAGGGGAAGCCAAAGCTCAACAAAGAAGGGAGCAGGACCATTAGCAAGTTGTTAGTTCCTGCAGGTGTAGTGCTGGTAATGGCTGCTTTGGTTTCGGTTATAAGCCCCCAGCAGAGCAGAAATTAAGAGTCCCGTTCAGAACATAACAGAACCAGTATCCCCATTGATTCTTGTTCCCATAATCCAGAGAACTTCCTTAACCTAGGCATTATTAAGGTTAATTATGAAATTACCTTTAGCAGGGCTCAAGTACATCAAGCGTAAGTTGACAGTGAACACAAATTGTCCACCTGAGAATCTGCAGGCTCCTTCAGTAGGGTCTGCACAGACTTAATCCCATCATTTGCTCTGTGTGTGAGCGGTCTAAATAATTCTGTGCTGCAGAAGATTAGAATGAGCTCCAACCACAAGGAGATATTATACCAGCCCTATTCATATGAGTCCAGAATGTTTTTATAGGAGGCTTGGGAGACCTGTCCGCTTACCACCAGCAAGGGGTGTCTCAGGGGACTAGGCAACAACATTGTTTTAAGGCCCTGTGTTGCTAATGGCACCTTTCAGCTTCTTGGTACGCTGCTCCTGGGAACTTAATCCTGAATTCCTCATAGCTGAGTGGTCATAAGTAAGAATTTCAAGCCAAACTTGCAAGGACTAGGCAGGGCAGATACGTGAGGGGAGAGGGAGAAAAACAGATGCTGATGCCGCTTTGATTGCTGAGGAAGAGTGCAGCGGTGTGGTGCGCAGGAGCTGCGCCCGGCCGGGTTGAGGAGCTGGTTGCCATCTGCCAAAGGGCATTGCCTTTGCCTCACGTGGCCTGCCCCAGGGCCTGGGTGCTTCTGGTGCCCTAACATTGACCTAATGTTTTAAGCAGAAGTTTTGGGCAGGAGGACACAGAATGCGGTAATGTTCAAGGATTTCCAAACAGGCTCTGGCGCCTTTTTGTTTGCTTCATCTGAGTCTTTTATTTGTTTCATGTTTAATTGGTGGCCCAGGGGCACTGGGGATGGTAGGAATAAAGATATGCTGTAATTAGTATCTTATACTGTTAAAACATGGAAATAATGGGTGGGTGGATGAGTAGTGTGGGGCCTGAACTCCCTCTAACAGGCTCTAAGCATCCTGGTTTGAAAGGCTGGGAAGGCACTTCCTACCGTGGAGAAAAAGGGAGTCTGGCTAGGGAGCAGAACAGGGCCCAAAGCTGGGGGCCAAGCCTGCCCTCTTTCATCTGTTGCCTATCCAGGAGCCGTGGAAGTGGGTATCCGTGGAGGCTGAAGCCCTAAGCCTGAGTGTTTGGGCAGCCCGTTCGGGAAGAGCGCACATTCGGTTCCTATTTACAGAAAAGCTGGGGCGTGCGGGGGGCGGCTGCTGTCAGTGACTGCTCGGGCTAGGGAATGGAAACGCAAGTTCTCCTGGGCTGTGTGGGTATTCTTGGCTATGATGTCTCTCTGAGGAGCTGCTCTAATTAATGCAAAATACTCCAGTTACTACTTAATAAATACCAAGGCCCTTCTCAATATTACAGAATCAAGAGTTTTATTTAGCAGTGCCTATAAGAGAGGCGTGAGTTACCCTTTCCAACATATACACGTGGGCGGGCAGGACCGTGTCACGAGTCTGAGTGAGGAGGACATGGGCCCTGCCTGGGTGCCCGTGTGCTGTATCCTGCCCTTGCCACCTCGAGGCTCAGGCTCCCGGCAGAGGACAGGTGACAGATAGGCCAGTCTGACTTATAGAGGCTGCTTGGGGAGAGGGCCTAGGGCCGGGGTGCAGACGAGCGCGGGGCCCTGGGCGAGCCTCTCTGTGTGTGCTGTGCCCTTGGTGCCAGCCCGGTGCAAAGCCCGCACCTTGCCTGGGGGCCTGCGGCCAGGGCGACCGTGGGCGCTCTGCTTTTCTTTCTGCCTGCCTCTTTGTGAGGAAAAACATTACCCGCAGCCCACACTTGGCTCCAGTGTGATAAATCTGGATAAATCTGGAGCTTTTTTTTTTTTGTCTTTTTTTTTCTCCTCCTTGTGTTGTATTTTTGTCAAGACAAGGGTGCCACTGCAGCTTGCACTGTAGCGCAAACGGACCCAGGAAGAGAGAGGAAGATAAAATGAATTTAAATTCCAAAGGAGTTTCAGTGCTGGTTTCCTAGTCCCCGAGTCAGCAATGTGTTTGTGAAAATTCAGCCTTTTTGTCCCTTAGAAAAAAAGGGCTAAATCTACATCGGTGGCCCAGTCTAGGTTTGCTATTCTTTGCATTTTCTATTCAAGTGAATGAGAGTGAATGAAGTGGCCTGGGACCCTTTATTTGATCTACTCAATTGCATAAAGTGACAGAATTCTAATATATTTGTTTAATGCTCTTCAATGGGGCTTTCACTTTCTAGCTTGCAAATGAAGCCTCGATCTGCAAAGTTTTGTCCTTTTTTTCTCTTCCACCTCTTTTTTTTTCTGGCAGAGAGACCATATTTCATAACTTGGGCCACGGTTTGAAGTGATTTCAAGAGGAGTTTTAGACTCGAAAAGTGGGAAATAAAGAAACAGATGTGAAGTTATTGTAAATTCTTATAGTGGGCTCTGGGGCTATTGTAAACCCACTGCAGGCGGTCCAAAGCCTCTCTTTTTCATGCTGTAATTGAAACATATTAATTAGATAATTTGTTGTTAGTTTAAAAGAAACAAATACAACCCCTCCAAGGCTTCACAGCCCCGTTTTCTTTTTGTTAATAAAAACAAAACTTAAAAAAAAGCACCAAGTGACATTTATATTAAGAATCCGAAATAATTCCGCACTGCAGATGACTGCAGCTCTCGCCGCTTTCCCGGGGAGCCCTTGGAGGAAGGGCTTGCCCATGAAATCCCTCTCCTGGGGCTTTGCCATTTCTTTTCTCGCTACCTGGCCGCGCTGGCGCTTCCCTGCAAGGCGCGTCCCGCCCGCCCCGAGCGGGCAGACACCGGCTGCGTGACCAGGAGCCCGGCTGCTCCCCTGCGGGCTGGGCTCCTGTCACACGGCGAGGGGAGAGGAGGAAAAAAGAAAAGGAAAAAAAAAAAATGAAAGGGGAGAGAGAGAGACTATCGCCTGGCAGGGGTGCACATGCCTTACACTGAACCGCAGCAAAAATGCGCGTGGCCAGGCAGGCACTCTCCTGCCTTACCCGCCACCCTGGCTCAGGCGCTTCTTCCTCGAGAGCGCTTTGCCTGCAACGGACACTTTCCTTGCTGCGGATGCGTTAGTTCATACTTAATTGCAAAATATAACTACGTAAGGAAATAAATAAGAATGAAAAACGAGCCTAACAAAATCGATGGAAATGCCGCTGAGCTCGTCGAGGCTGCTTCCCTCGCCCCCCTCCGTCCCGTCCCTCCCCACTGTTGTCTCTTGCCGGTTTATTTCAGATCTGTGTTTATTGACATTGGACTTGAGCCATTAGGGAGATTTAACAAGTCAAAGCAGTAAATTCAAGCGCTGCGCTGAACTGCGCATTTGTTTGCAATGAGCATCTGAACATTTCCCCAAGTGCGGCGGGCGCTGCGCGGGCGCGGGAGCAGCGCGCGGAGCCGCGGAGCGCGCTGCGGGGCGAGGAAGCTCCCGCTTTTCCGCTTTGGGGCACGGGCTTCTCAGCTCATTATTGCAGCTGATTACTGGAGAATGTTAAAAGTGCAGCTTTATCTTCTTAGCCGAGCTCTCATTTCGTCTTTGAGGCTCTGTTCTAACTGACAATTCTTAGAACGTAGAAAGGCAAAGAAGAAAATCCTCCTCGCTTAGAAATGTAGGTCGTCTCCTATTTAGGAAAAGTTTCTCGAGTTATGTGTCCATTGATCTGGTGATAAGTTTTGAGTGCTTTCTTTAGCTGATCGTGTTGATATAATCGTGGGTTGGACTTGATGAATGAGTTCAGTTGTCCCCCATCTGACAAGCTTTAGCAGCTTCATGCATTTTAATCAGCCCAATGATTCATGTATTTTCCACCTTTTTTTTTTTTCCTCCTGTGTGTGGGATCCGTCCTCTTTAAAAAAAAAAATCGCAACCGGATTAATTGCTCTCTACATGAATCTGAAAACTTTCGCTGTAAGTAGTGAAAGAAACGGGGGTGCTACTTGCTCTGTTCATGGTCCAGAAATTCAGATCGCGATCAGGCGGGGATAAATCTTCAAATCCCGGAGGTAGAATTAGCGAAGCCTCTGCGTTCATTAGAATACAATGGCGGTTCCTTTTTAATAAGTCTCTAAGTATGCGGTTGTCCTATGACTGTTTTGTTAGTGCGGACCAATTTACTAATTTTGCTAGATTACCTATATCTTTTCCCACAATTGCAGAATTCCTGCAAGATCCCTGCAGGAACTGAAGAGCTCCCCTAGGAAGGTGCTCGAGGTCCAAGTTCCCTTGTTACTGCATTGACCTTACTTTTAAAAAGTGGCACTATATTGGTTTACAGAAAAACGAATCAACTGTTCAGTGTTAGAGCTTCCAACCTGCCACTTTTAAAAACCATGATGAATAAAGAGGAGGAAATAATAACAGTAGTTGAATTAATTAACCCTGCTTTACGAAGCTTAAATCACAATTAAAAGACTACAGTCTTTTCTGGGTTTAACCTGAAAAAAAGAGGTTTTTGCATGCCTCTTGCTTGTAAGAAAAGAAAAAAAAAATGACAAAAATTTAGTATCCAGAACCTTAAAAGTAAAAAAAAAAAGTTTTATTTTGATAGATTTTTCTCTTTTTTTTTCTTTTGTATTTTATGTTCACCCTATATCATGGAATTTCACTGATTTTTGTCTGTCCTAGAGAAATATAACTGAGAGTAAGCAAGCAATAAATCTGCACCTACACATGCATTTATGCAGTGTGTATATATATTCAGTATAGTCGTATATGATACGCAAATATACATGAATATATATGGGCAAAACTCAGAAAAAAAAGATATGTATTATTTCCTCAGTAACCCACCGATAATGACTGTTTTGTCTAATATGTGAATTGTTGTTTTTATAGAAACCTCATGTAGATATGCTATAGATTATCTAAATATTGAAATAATGACGTTCCTTTTTCACGAACTAAGGCCCTTTTCTCATGTAAACTCTTCAAAAAGACAAATAAGAAACTAATTCTGCATTTACATATTTTAATGAGAAAATATTATTTGAACGACTAGGTTCATAATTTAACGTAGACACTTTTTTAAACCTTTGTCTTAAAACACACATGCTAGGAACAAGAACAGCAATATTTAAAATGTCATGCGTATTCTGTACAGGAAAAAAAATGTTTAAAAAGGAATTTCTTTACAGCTTCGATAGACACTGACGCGTTTTGTGGGTATTTTTTTCTTTTTTTTTTCCCTTAAGCAGTTCACAACAGAACAACAGTTCAGTTTCCAGCAAACTACCTAAACCTAGAAAGGAGAATATCAACCAAAAGTGCGTTTTACACATGTTCTCTTCATTCCTATAGACAGCATTTACAGTTGGCGCAACCCCTCGCGCGGCGCCGCAGCGCTCGGGACCCTGCGCGCTTGGCACCTGCTGCTTCTCCACTGTGCGCTGGGGGCCGGGGCTAAGCCGGCACATCTTAAGCTGTGCTGGCTCGTGTGCTTGCTAACACATTGATTTTTATTGTTAAGTAGTTTGTAAGGGCTGAACTAGATAGCTACAAAATTGGAAAATAACCCCCAGCTCCCCAAAGCCTACAGTTGCTCAGAGGTCACCAGAGCCGTTAACTTCTCTCCCTTCCGCTTGCGGACTGCAGGCAGCGCTCCCGCTGGCCCGGGTGCCGCAGCGGGCGCCCCGGGCCGCCCCGTGCAGGCACTGGTCTGGTACCGGGAGCGAGGCGGGCGCTGAGCAGCAAGGCGCGGGCACAGGCGCAAGGCGAGCGCGCCTTGTCTGGCGCTTCGGCACTCCCCGCGCTTTGCTCCTTGGAGGCTGGAAGCGTCGCTGCGCTCGTGGCGGGGACTGCAGCTCCCTCGCTCTGTCTCCGCTTTTAACGAGCGGTCCCATGTAGAAAGGTTGCCCTTGGCCAGACAAAGGGAGAAGCGGGCAGGGTCGGGCCGGCCGCAGCAGCGCGGTGCCTGAGGCGCCGCGGGAGAGGTGGGGCTGCGGGGGCAGTTGGGGCTCGCGCCCCTCAGAGCCCTCTGCCCTGCGGCCGCGAGGGCGCGGGACGCTGCGGGACAGCGCGGCCGAGAGCTGCTCGCGTGGACGGCCGAGCCCCGTCTTCGCGGGGGGCGTCGTCACTGCTCGCGGAGAGAAGAGGAGAGCAGGGAAGGCGAGAAGAGGAAGGCAGGAGCGAAGTGAGAGGGGGTGGCGAGGAAACTTGGAGGGCGCGGGGACCGCGGTCAGTGCACCGCCACCGAGTGCAGGGCGGGCGCCGGGCTCGTGAGAGTCTCGCTGGGGGTGGCCGGACTGCTCTGGCTGGTGGCGGTCTGCGAGGACGTGGGGCTCAGGGAGGGCGGCGAGTTCGAGAGGATGGTGGGGATTGGCGCGGGCAGCGCGGGCAGCGCCGGCACCGCCGCGGGGGTGGGCTTGATGGGCACCGGGATGGCCGGCAGAGTCTGCCCCCCGTGGCAGAGCGGCTTGATGGGCACGCCGTACGCGCTGTACTCGCTGCTGGCCATCGAGATGGGGGTGGCGGTGTCGATCATGCCGGAGCTGTACATGTGCGGCCAGCCTGTGCCAATGGAGCTGCCCACCGTAGTCAACTGGTTGGGGAGGGGGTAGGCGGCCGGCATGGGCTGCATGGTGGAGAAGGCGAGTCCGCCGGGCATCTTGTACTCTCTGGCGATGATGTTCTCGATGGCGAAGGGGTGCTTGAAGCTGGAGGGCTGGGACACGCCGAGGTTGTATGTGGACATCTGGGGCAGGTGGGTGCCAGTGGCGGCCAGCGCGCTGAGGCGCAGCTTGGCCTGCTGCTGCAGGTACTGCGCCGCGTCGGCCGGCTTGCTGGGCGCCAGGTGCTCCGACTTGAGCACCTTGAAGCGCTTGCGGCGGCGCAGGAAGCTGCCGTTCTCGAACATGTCCCCGCAGCTGGGGTGCAGTGCCCAGAAGCTGCCCTTGCCTGGCTGGTCGGGGCGCCGCGGGATCTTGATGAAGCAGTCGTTGAAGGAGAGGTTGTGGCGCAGGGAATTCTGCCAGCGCTGTGTGTTCTCCCGGTAGTAGGGGAAGCGGTCCATGATGAACTTGTAGATCTCGCTCAGGGGCAGCATCTTTTCCGGGGAGCTCTGGATCGCCATGGCGGTCAGGGAGATGTAGGAGTAGGGAGGCTTCTGGTCACTGTAGGTGTTTCTACCCGGGCGAGGCATCTTCGCTAGGGAAGCCGCAGAGATCTGCAGAGGGGCAGCCACGGGGAGGGGGCGAGTGAGCCCAGGAGGGTTTGCCCAGACGCGCGGCCGGGGCGCAGGGAGGGGACACGCAGAAGGGCCGCTCCGGGGCCGAGCGGAGCCCCGCGCCGCCGGGAAGCGCCGGATTCTCCCCGGCCCGGCCTCGCGCAGCCCGGCGCCCGCCGAATTACCAGAGCGCTGCCTTTGCCTCTTGGTCTTGGGGAGGAGTAGAAGGGGACTCCTCTTTCCCTTCCCTTCCCTTCCTCTCCCCTCCGGCTCTCCCTCCCCCGCCCCACGCCGCCCCTACATCTGCCCACCTTAAAGTTGCTGGAAGTTGTCAGTCTGCATCCGGGACGGAGCTGGGAGTTGAGGCTTTCACGGCGCGGTCCTGCGGCGCTTCGCTCGCTCCCTGCGCGGCCACTGCTCCGTTAATCCCGAGGAGGCAGCGCCAGGCTCGGTTTAGGGAATCCTCCCGTACACCCCTCCCTCGACTCCGCGGGCTGAATCAGCTTCTTTTACACCCCCGGCAGCCGGGCTGTAGCGGGGGCTTGTTTGCTTCTCTGCAGCTGAGATGAGCTAAGTAGTTGCCTCCATGTCCTTCCTCTAACCATCTGATAGTTTTATGTGGTGACATGAGCAGAAAAGACCCCTGTAGAGGCGCTTCATTAATGTGCCACTTCTTCGCTATCATATGACAATCGCCTTGGGAGGAGGGGGAGGGGAGCGGGAGGAGGGGGCTGCAGAGAAAGGCATAATCTGGTTTCATTTACACCTATTTACATGGACACCTTAGGCCAATAGGAATCATTTCCATTTGAAGACAAGGCGAGGGATGCAGAGGCTCCGCGAGCGGGATCGCAGCGCGCCGGGAGCCAGTAGCGGCCGCGGGGAAGGTCCGCGCTAACCTCGCTGCGCGCCGCTCAGGAAGCCGGGGCTGCAATTCACACGTACCAAAGGAGCTCCCGAGCAGGGGGGTGTTTGACATGGAAATAGCCCGGCTCTGGTATTCTGTTTGTTCTGCATTGTTACCTGATTTGTGTTGTTGGCTAACTTAAGGCGAGTCGTTTTCCTGTAAGGAGAGACTTTCTCTTGGCCATCTGCAGCCGAGCCTCTGCCTCGGCCGCGCAGCCTGCTCCGTCCCGCCCGGACAGAGATTCCCGCTCAGCCCGCGCCCCTGCCTGTCCCCGAGCCCGGCGGGGCTAAAGCGTGAAATTCGCCTTCGAGGCGACCGGGTGCTTCTCTGCACCACGTCCTTCCCCGGCGCCCCCGCCCGATCCCGAGGCTGCCGCTCCGTCAAGCGCCTCGCTGCCAGGCGGCCGCGGGGAGCAGCCTAGGGCCCGCAGTGCCAGGTGCCCAGGCAAGTGGGACACGTTCGTGCGATGGGTATTCCCGAGCGCATCCTGCCGCCCTGGAGCCAGAATGAAGGATGGGCTCCGGAACGACGAGCCCTGAAAAAAAATCCTTTGTGAATACACAACCACTCCATTAACAATATTTTCGGAGCTGGTCAATAACTCACCAAAACGTAACTTAAACACGATGAATTTAGGAGATTAAACAATTTCATTAATATTGAAATGGCTGCCGGGGCTGAGCGCGCCCGCTTGAAATGCAAGCGCACGTTTTTCAATATTAACAGAAGTACTTGAAGAAAAGAATAATGTCACCTTCTTAATTCAGCAAAAATAGGCGGCGTGGGGGAGGGAGCGCCCGCCCGGGCTGGCTGCGCGGAGCGGGTGCCTGCGAGGGGGCTCTGCGTGCGGATTAGCGGCCGCGCGGGGGGACACTTCCCATCGAGCGGGGCGCCCCGAACTCCCGCCACGCGGGAAAGCGCTTCTGCTGCCGCACCTAGCCGCTAAAGGAGGTCGCCTTCATTGCACTCCGGCTGCCCTCGGTCCGTGGCCGGCTACGGTGCCGTTTAGCGAGAGCCGGGGAGAGAACGGCCACTCTCCGCGTGTCCCCCGCGCAAAGCAGGACCCAGCCCCGCTCCGAGCTGCGGGGCCGCTGAGCTGCGAGCGAGCCGGGCAGGACAGGGCAGGATGCCCCCTCTGCGTGCAAGGCGGTCGGCGACGAGCCACTCCCGGGCTCTTTAGGAGTTTAGCAAGGACAGTACCAATTCCTCCCATGTCCCTCAGGGCAGCGGGCAGGAGGCTGATGGCTTCGTATTAGGAACCCCCAAATAAATAATTTTTTTAGGGTATCTCCCCATATACACTTTTTTTTTCCTCGGTCAGAATTTGTGTTTCAGCCCAGGTAACTCCTGGGATCCTCGTGGAAACGAGAGCTCAGGAGTAGCACGGGCTAAAACCCACAGGCTGACATTCTTTTCTTCTTCCTTTTGCTGGTATCATTTACTTTCGAGGAAGGGAAGAAAAAAAAAACCACTATCGCCGGCTCAAACGGGAACCTGTAAGCTGTAAAGTTAAAGAAAACGCGACTTCCGTTGTCAATTGGTGCCGCGAATGCCATTGAGGGGTGTTGAAAGGGGCCGATTCCCCCGTGCGGGGGAATGTGTGCAGGGGGGCTCGGGTCCGCTAAGCGCCCCCGCCGCTCGGACCCGAAGTTTCACCTTGTTGTACAGATGCCACGCAACACACGACAGAGCTGGGCAATAGAGAATTTAAGGGAAACTTGTAGCTTTTGCTTTTTACCTCAAAAGCCGACATATGAGAGGAGGAGAGAGGGTGAGAAGAATGCTTGCAAAGTGAATCCAAACCCATTGTACAGAAAACCAAAAAGCCTAATTCAAGTAAGAAGCTCAGTGGAAGTATTGGGAAAACTGTATAAAATACACGTAAGTTAATTATATCAATGTACAAACCTAATGGAAATCTATTTCGTGCAATAGCCATTCAGTCTCTCCAAGGAACCCGGCGCAGACCACCTTTCTGCTTGGAAGGTTCGCAATAGCTCCCTTTCCCACAAGCAGGACCACACACGTTTACAGATTTGGTAATAATTTATGCTAATTTTCCTCCATAAATCCACAATTCGCTTCAGTGGCAAGCGAGGCTGTTGAGAGAGAAAAAGCAGAGAGAAAAGTGACAAATACAATATTGATTTTGAATCCTTGTGGCTGGAGGCAGGTGTGCTCTTTGCAGAGAGGAGTGCAAGAAGGGCTGGGGGGAAGCCAAGAAGTTTTCCAGGGATACAAAAAAAAAAAAAAGATCTGCACGGTGCCAAAGAATAGCTCGCACAACCTTGTTAATATTTACAAACCAGTTGGGAGAAAAGAGAAGCGAGGGGGGAAGTACCCGCTTCTTAGGGTTTCCTAGGCTGCGCAACACAATGCTGCGCTCGGAGAGAGCTTCCCCGTTTTGCAAAGTCAACTCCGAGCTGCCGCTCGCGGCCGTCTTGCGCCCGAGCCTCGCTCTCTAGTTTTTAGTTATTAATTTACGTATTTATTGTAGCGGTTCCGTTTCCTGGGGGCCGGCGGGGAGCAGGGCGCGCCGGGCGCCGCGCTGCCCCTGGACGCGGGTGCGGAGCGCCGCGCTGGGAACCGCGCCGCAGCGTGGCCGCCTTTGTCCCGTCGCACATTCTTTCCCAAATCTGCCACTTTGGCGTGAAAGTGCTTAGCGCCTTTCAAAGGGATTTTGTTCCTTTCGCGTTGAGCACTAAACAAACTCGGCCTGCCTGTCAGCGCGCAGCGAGACTTGCCCCTCAAACCCCGTTCCCTGGCTGCGCGGGGCCCTTTGTGCCCGCGGGGCGGGCTCGGCCCGGCTGTGGCCCCGCGCCTGGCCCCGCCGCCGCCCGGGGGCTCCGCGCCCTGCCCGCCTGCCCCGCCGGGGCTTCGAGCACTGCCAGCGGCCTGGGCCCGTGCCCGGCTGCGGCGCGCCCGGGGCTGACCCGGCCTCAGGCCACCTTCCTTCGGCTGCAGGCGGTGGGGCTGACGGGCCCTTTCCCCGGCTGCCTTCGGGCCTCACACTCCCCGCCCTCGGCTCCGGCTTCCCCAGGCTGGGAGAGGGCTCGGCCGGCCCGGCCGGCCCGGCTCCGGGCGCAGCCGCGCTACCTTGCGCTCCACCTGCCGCCGGGGCTGGCTGCAAACCGCCCGCGCGGATGCGCAGCCCCCGCGCCCCCCGCCGCTTCCGCGCGTCAGCGCCTGTCCCCAAGGGCCGCCTGAGCCCCGTTCTGGTGCCGCAGGCCCCCCTCGAGCTCCAGGTTACTGTGTTCAAAGCCAGGCTCTGCAAGAAAGTCCTTCCCTCCCTGTGCGTGTCTCGGAACTTACAAGGGTTGTGGATTCGTTTATTTGCTTATTTATTTATTTATTTATTTATTTAGAGAAGCTCCAGGTGAGGCCTCGCAAACTTTTAATATTTTAATCTTCTCTTTTAAATAAATGTCGCATTTCAAGCAACCCTCTCTTCTCTTACTCACATTGTAGGAAATATTGAAAATGCCACCTTAGTATTGAAGGGATTAACTTGCTTTTCTCCCAGCCCCTAACTCTGGTGTAAAGGGAGCAGTAGATCAACTGTATAATGTGTGCACTGTTTGGTCATTTGTACAAGCAGAACAAAGGTTGAGCTAAGCCAAATTGCATTGCACTTGTGAACCGAGTCCCAATTTGAAGTATCTTTTACAGCAGGGGGAATGAGAACAATTTCGTGTATGTCTAAAAGGGAATAACAAAGCCACTTTCTAGAGCATCTCAAAGTGAAGTAGTGAGGCGTGACATTCCCAGGGTGAGGAGGGACAAAGGCAGGGTCAGGGGGATGAAAAAGGGAATCAAACAGCCACTTTCACATGTCTGCCCTCAACTGCTGCACCTCTCCATAATAGGAAACAACTGTTGTAAAAAGGGGGATTGCTCCCATTCATTCAAAATAGCAAATGATAGCTAAACAACATTGTCAAAACTGAATCAACTTCTGTGCAGTACCACCCAGAAAAAGGTATTGTGTTTTGGTTAATAGCTGGGTGGAGCAAACTTGATTTTCTTATTCTTTTTTCCCCCTTCATTCTTTTTAACAGTATTTAAAAAAAGAGAAAAAGAGGAAAGAGAGAAAAAAGGAAACTGAGTTTGATAATTTTATGTATATATATATATATATAAATCGTGATGTTTTGTCGAAGCCGTGCTCATCTCACTGGCGCTTTCTTCCCCAGTCTGTTCTTGTCTTGCTGTTCCAACGGCACAAGACAAGAAAGAAAAAAGCTCCTAAGGGCAAGGTCCCCTTTCCCTGTGCAGAAAGGTGGTGCAAACCACACAGGGATTGCGGCTCTAAGGCGCCAAGCAAAAGCACCTCCAAAAGACTTCAGAGTCAGCAGTAACCCCGACGCTGTGAGGTGGTTTCTGTGATCGTTGCTGATGGGGAGGCTGCACCCGCAGGAGTACTGGCGTGCACGCGCTATCCTCATTGTCCCCTCTTTAAAACCCAATGTAGGAGCCGCTAGCGGAACCTGGGCTAACGCAAACGTTAAGAGAAACGTTTCCCCCATTGTATGAAGCCTTTAAGAAGTCGGCATTTAATTGGTGTCTGAACTTTGGAAGCGCCGATTTCCCTGCCGCCCAGAGGCACGTTCACCAGCAGATCTTTTAACTTCTCGCTCTAAGGCCATGCGG
>JAUBOD010000031.1:4599114-4618400 GCA_032353885.1 Nothura maculosa | reverse complement strand
CCGCCCACCTGGCGCCGGCGCCGCGCGGGGCTGCGCGGGGCTGCCTGGGTAAACGGCTTGTGTATTTCACATTATCATCCCGCTATCTGCAGGCAATGTAGATTTTCTAAAGATCTAATGAATAAACAACCAGCAAGTGCTGGCGGTGTAATTTACATTGTTAATGCCTACATGTGTATAATAAATATGCATTTGTATGTCTGCAGATAAACTCTTTTCAGTTTCTAACCTGTGGTGATTTTTTTTAAAGCTGTCCTTTCCAAGGAACCATTTTTCCCTTTCCTCTCCCGGGCTGGCGGGGAGAGCGAGCAGCTGCGGCAGACCGCGCTCGCCTCGCAGGGAAAGCCGGAATGAGCCGGGAATGTCAGGTAGTGGCTCCGAGCATTGGTGTGGAGAGGCGAGGCACGAGCCGCCGCAGACCGCGCTCAGAGGCGCGCAGTTCCCTCCAGGAAAAGTTCGCGACGCGGGGCTCCCGTCCGCCCTCCTGCTCCTCGTCCCGCGGTGCGCCGAGGGCAGCAGCCGCTGTCCCCGCTCGCCTCTGTAGAGGGCAGCCCTGACCAGCTCTGCCGCGTGCGCGCAGGGCCGCTCCGCGCCGCGCAGCCGGCACCTCCGCCGGGGCCGAGGCCTTCGCGGGGTCCGGGGCAGGCGCTTGGCGCTCGCGCCCCTCCTGACTTCACCTGGGGAGGGATAAAGATTTGCTACTCATTTTTCGCTACCGACCAGGTGCCACTTTCTTATCCTGCTTGATGGAAAATGTCTCATCTCCAGCGCACTGGATCTGGCATACATTATTTTAATTAAGTCTATGGCGATTTACTTTCCTCTGAGATCCATTCCGCTGTGCAATTAGGAACGTATTGGTGCTAGCACATATGAATATTCAGAAGAGTGTCAATTAATTAGCAGACAGAGGAATCTCATTATGGTGCTCGAAACCCTTTTAATGCTAAGCAGAATTAAGGGGGCATTTGCCAATGTGCTGGATTAGTGAATATTTTACTGCGCGCTCATTTAACTTCATTATCATAGCACTTACACTACTCTCTGATTTTATTAATTAAATTGCTCATTAATTTATCCAGAAAGAGGGATAAAAGTTTTATGACGCCACAGCACTTGCGTAGAGAGCTCCGCAAGCCGCCGCCCGCGCTCCGCCCGCAGTCCGCGCGCGCTGCTTTTGCAGCCGTGAACTAGATACATTTTGATTTCCTGCAACCCTAGAGATAACTCTAATATTGCAATTAGTGCGGCTTCAGCAAAGGGAGAGAGGCTCTAGCTTGGAATTTCTAGTATAGGCTACCGCGTTTTTTTTTTTTTTTTTTTTTTTTTTTAAAAAAAAAGAACTTTCTCCTCCGCATCTAGGGAGTGGAAAAGCTCACGATGCGATTAACCCCTTAGTCTCTGAGCGGTATGCCGGAAGAAGAGGAGTGATCTCCTCCTTCCCGGATTCCTGGACAGATTCCATGCGGGCTCATTGGGAAGGAGGCAGAGCAGGAACCGCACCCGTTCCACCACACCCACTGGCTCCCGGAAGCTGCTTCCCTTTATCAGCACGAGCAGGAGAAGTGCACGGAGCAGAAGGCAGCGAGCAGGTTCGCAGGATTACACCCATTTTCTAATTAGGCAATACTTGAATTCTCGTTTTTTTTTTTTTCAAGGAGCATTGTATTAAGAGCAGTTATTTAAAAAATGTCCGTGGGATATTGTGCTTTGCAAAAAACAAACAAAAATTCCCTCAGAAATGTTTAATATTAAATATTAATCAGATTTAAATTCAATAGCTGTATCCTGCGACAGCTACAGATGTGCAAGAAGCTGTGGATAATCAGCCCTTGCGCGTCATCACACGGGAGGCTTCGACCTGGTGTCAGGAGAGGCTCCGCCAAGGAAAGGGAAAGCACTGGAAATATGTTTTAAAAGTCACTGTCCTTTCAATACTGAGTGTGGAATTTGCCCAAAAAGGTTAGAAAGACAAATATTAAATCTGCCTTCACAAAGGGAGCTGCTAAATAGATCTGAAATTAATATGCATGTAAAATTAATTAGCTGCATTTCATGACATCAAAATAAGTACCTGGGAAACAAGAACACCTTCCGGGCATTTGGAGCCATATGCTGGAATTACAGTTAATTGACTAATTACATAAATTAGGCATTAATTTTACAACACATCAAGTATAAAAGATATCTCAATTAATTGTGCGCAGATGAGGAGGTTAAAGGGGCGGCGGGCGGCCCTGCTCGGGTCGGGCTGGGCCGGGCGGTACCGGGGTCGGGCGGCGCTGCGTGGGCACGGAAACAGAGGTGGGAGCCGCGGCCCGGCCGCCCTCGGCCCGCCGCTGGCTCCAGGCACTGCCAGGCACTCATTAACGTGCCGACACCAGCAGCGCGAGTTCATTAAAATCAATTAGAGTGCTCCGAGTTGATTGGGTTTTGTCAGGTTGAGAAGCCTGCGGCCAGGAGCCGCTGCCCGGTGCACAATACTGCCCAAAGTGGCCCACAGCAGGGCTGGGTTCCCTCTGCCTTCACCCTACCTGCTTCCTTTGGCTGCTTTCGATGGAAAAAAAAAACATCCCTGCATCCCCAAACGTGCTATGCTTTCCAAGGGGGGAGGAAAGCACAGCTGTTAGGCAGAGGGCCCGGGGTGGGCCAGTTTTTTGTGAACTTGGATGCTTCACTTTTGGTTTGGTGACAGAAAGGTAGGATTTCAATGGAAATGGAAAGCCTGAGGTAACCTGCCCTTTGGTGTGTGCTGTTATTACCCTTTCAGAGTGAGGAGATGCACTGACCAAAGCCCAGCCCAGGGTGGCTTCCCTGCCCACATGTGGGACAGCCTGGAGCCGTGGAAGGGCTGGCAGTGCCCCCCTCACCTGCCCAGGGAGGGCCCCTTTCACCCGCCAGCACCCAGCAGGCTGCCGCGCTACTGGGAGCTCACTTTGGAGCTGGCAGTTTAGGTGTGAGGCTGGCTGGTTGTGTTAAAGTGCAAGGAAGGCTTTCGAGTTAATTGGCGTAATTATATTTTAAAGGTTAAAGTGAAAGAATTCAAACCAGCAAGGGAGCTCTAGGCACTGAAGAAAACCGTGGCTGTGGAAAAAGGAGCGGAAAGACTTTCATTTTGTGCTGGAATGTTTGAGAAAGGATCGGAAAGTGATTTGCATTTGCGCTAGGATGTATTGAGCAGCGCAAGGTGCAGAAACATTTCCTACTCCCGACTTGCGGTGAGGTGGCTGCAGCAAAGCCGAGACAGCCCTGTCGGCGGGGAGAGGCTCCCAGGAGGCCTCTGCCTCCTGCCCTAGCTGGGATCCCGCAGGACCCTCCTTCTCCTCCGAGTGGGGGGGCTTTTCTGGGGTCCTCAGCACTTCCCTAGCATCTCCCATTAGTTCTGCCCTACTAAAGTAAACAAACTTTGGCTTTGAAATTCAAGATCCTCCCCCCTTTGTAAATAAATGCTCCATACAAAGTGGTCTGGCTGCATTAGTTACAATACAGCTTGACTGCTGATGGGTTAGAAAACGGATGAAAACCTGCCACACGCCTATCTTTTTATTGAGACAAAATGTTCATTTTGATGTAGTCGTTTTGTGCTGTTGCCAGATGCTGAAGGTACTTGAGGGAGATGTTGACAAGTGGATAATTGTCAGCAGAACTAAAACAGACACTTTGTTTACAGTTGAGCATGATTAATTGAGAGTAAATAAAACAGCAGCTCTGTTCATAGACTCTCTCAGCAGCACAAGTTCAAAAAGAGGCAGCATACTCCAGAAAGGAATGAACTGAACTTGTCATCGTTTCTGAGGAAAGGATCATACGCAGGGTCAGTAACTTAGCACGATAATTAGAACACACAGTGCAGCATGAGACACCAGCCTCTGGGGTTTGATCCACATGGTTTCCTACCTACCTACCTACTTACCTCTCTATGGAGTTGTGGCTCAGAAGTGAGCTTAAAGAGGGAAGTTGTCTGGCTGAATGCTAGAAAGAGCTGGCACATTTCAGTGAAATGAGGATATCTTGTTAACAGTAAAATATTAAGTGATGCTGTGATCTTCTTTTCTACGTTATAATTTAATGTTGCTATTTCAGTTTTCATAACAGTAGTGAGTTGCACAGAGTAGTGATGATGGTCAGTGAGCCCTGAGTTGTAGTTGTCAGTTTCTTTGTAAACCAAATTATGTTTCTAATTGTATCATATAGTAATGTAGCAATGTACATTTATCCAGAAATGTACAGAAGGTGGCATAGTTAGTACCTAAGTGATACTTTTATGCTGTTCAGACTAGATGCTAGAGCTCAATGGGAGGGTTGGACGGAAATAGCGCATACCTATTTGGAATTGGTAATGTAGAATGTCATATTTGGGCATATCTTTCTCAAAATTATCATTTCCCTTCTCTTCTGTGTGGTTGATCCACCGTGAAGCCACTTCCTGTGAATTATTCTCCCTTTAATGAATGGGAGCTCTACTAAAAGACTGTTGTAAAATGCTGCTTAGCCTCCCCTGTGGTACCATGCTTTTCAGCAAAGTCTCTTAATGTATATTCATCCTTCCTGCCTCAGTCCAGTCCTTGGGTGGTTTGCGGCTTCTAAGAATGGCATATCCATGTGTCTACCTGTTGCCAGTGGGTGTTCAAGCAGTTCCTAAGTAAATTGCAGCTGTGACCTGCCTGTGTGAGAGGCAACCACTTGTCCTGCCAGTAGTGCGGGAGAGAGAAGCCGTTCTCTGCTTTCATTGAAGAATGTTGTGTGTTTCCAAGTGAATCAATAGATGGGAAGAGGGTATTATCTCAACTTTTGACTTTAACTCTGCAACAGAAGGGCTGGTGGCAGCTTTCTGTGCCCTGGTCAAGGAAAGCCCATGAGTTTGAGACTGGTAGCCAGCTTACCAGAGATCCCTGAGTAATGGTAGGGCACAGGTCATCAGCTAGAGCTAGAACCACTTAGAGAGAGGGGAAGGCTGACAGGAGTTTGCAAGAGGTTGACTGTGATATACATTTATATGCAAATAATGTTCCCATTTTGCACTCTGAGGGCCAGTCATGTCACCATCCTCCTGTCCTGTCCCTAGCACCAGGGCTGCTGGCACCATGCACACATGGCGGGGTTTGCAGCCTGTGCGGGGAGGCGGCAGGAGCAGGCGCACGCATGATGCAGGCGCCCATGCACGTGCACCAGGACCTGCTGTTTCTAGCATTTCTCCTGCTGTTCACTGGCTGCTGGGCTCCTCTCCAAGTGAGACCCTTGGTCTTGGACCTGTGCCTCATAGTGCTTATTTATTCTACCTGATCAATGGCTTGTCAGTAGGTTCATTAATTAGGGCATGTTTGGACAGTTTATCTTATCAGAGCCAGCAGGATTACTTATTTTTATTTTTCCTTTGAATTCTTCTATACCCGTAATATTTCTTGAGTTCCTTCCAAAGCCTTTTCCTTTCTCTTTTCTTCCTCTGCACTGATGACTTTGCTCTGCCCTTCCCTTGTCTGGAATGCGCCTCTTCCTCTGGAGCATATGCTTGTCTAAGCTGCAGCGGTTGTTGCTTGTCTGTGCGGCTCAGAAATGCCCCAGGATGCTCCCCAAAGGCTGCAGTACTTCAAAAGAGATGCTGCAGGCTCACAGCAGCCAGAAAACAGGCGCTTGGGGTGCTTGAAGCCCCAAAGGTGGCTGCTGGCATGGATGTAAGAGGAAAAGCTCCTTTCAAGGAGCAGCTTTGGAGTTTCCTTCTGTACGGGGGCACTGGGCACTTTGGGGACAAGGCAGCATGCCAGGTTCCTCTCTGCAGGTTGTGAGGAGCTTCCCAGAAGCTTGAGCAGCTGTTTTGAGAACTCCTGGGTGGGTCAAAGTACCAAGGGAAGAGAAAGAGATTGAAAGTGTTATCTGTTGTGCTGCCGGTAGACTTTTCAACCCTCGAGGTACTGTTATTGCATATACTATCTTTAACTGCACTGTTATTTGTAGTGATGGTAGTAGATGTCAGCTCTCCAAACAGGAGACTATATTTAGCTGCAAGGCAGAAGGAAAGAGTATTTTCCATAATGGTGTCACCTTTGTGCCTTTACTCAAAGTCATATTCACCTGAGAGTCTCTGATCAATGTTTGGAGATGATGAATTCCCTTTGCCCACACTCTTGGCCTGACTTAACCTAGCACCTTCATGAATGGCACTCTATATGGAACAGAGGGCTGCCACATGAAAAACAGGCCAAAGGCAGAAGCTTCTAGTTCTGTTGGTGTCTGTGGAATGGCATCATTGAATGAAAGGCAATGGTCTTCCTCATCCATGGACTGCACATGTTTTTTGAGTAAGGATGTGCTCAATTGGTTTGTTTATCACCCAGGGTCAATAGCTGTGCTGCTCAGACCTACAGGACTGTGTATTAAAAATTGCCCTAGTTTTATAGATGCTGTAGTATTCAGCAAATACTGAGCAGGCTCAGTTACCACATGGTACATTGCAGTCATGCCGAAAGGTCCAAGCTGTGCTCAGGTCTCCCTATTGAAGATAACACGCAGTCTCATGCCCTCCTGCTTCTCCAAGAGATTTTCAGCTGCTGTGATGGGGCTGTTGTGTTGCACTGATAGGAGGGTGTGAACTAGATGTTTCAGTCCAATCGGCCCAGCTACAGCTGTAGCATCTGTCTAGTCTGAGGGGACTAAATGTGGCTTTTGGTGTCTTGTTAGTAACATTCCTGAGAATTGCAGGCATATCTAACAGATTGATATAGGGGGTCCTTTTCTCATGGTCAAAACTAGTGCGTTGTGAAGGCAGTTCTTCTCCAGGCACAAACCTGGAGGCAATTTATCAATTAGTGCCTTGTTACCTTGAAAGACTTGATCTGGAGTCAAGATGGAAAGAAAGAGTCAAACTAAGGAAGGTGAATGTGTTTGCTGACACATAGGGCTGCTTGCTGGTGGTCATCTGCTGGGTTTCCTCATAGTTAGCTGCCCAGGTACATATTTACAGGTAGACTGGGAGTGCTGTGTGTGTGATATGCTTCATGTGCTTGTAATATTAATGGAGATTTGTAACTATTAAAGTGTAGTTTTGTGATGTTTACCTTCCTGTTCATTCTCTTTGTGTGGGAACAGACTATCTTCCTATACATTAGATAATTCTTTCTGCAAAACAGATTTTTTAAGAGACCTTTTTTAAGAGGAGCTTGCGTGTGAAAATCCCAAGAGATGTAGCACAATTTGCCTTTTGCATTCAGTATGTGTAAGTTTGTGTGTATTTGCAGAGTAGAACTTTAACTTAGTTGTCATTAATGGCCAGAAATGCCATGGCACTAGTATTTTACAAGTCAATTATACATAAAACATTCTAACAGGATTATTAGAAAGTATTAAAATGCTTGAGAATATATGTGATAGAGGAAGAGGCACAAAATTGCTGTGTACTTAGCGTGTATAATGCAGCTTGCTCAATTTGTTCCTGACCATTCATAGGAGAGTACATTCTCTCTCTTTAATTGCAGAAGATGACAAGACCTTTTAATTAAGGTGGCATCTATAGTATTCATATACTGCAAAACCCACAAATGACTAAAACTTAATAGCTTCATAAAAACTATGGTTAAGGCTTTTACCAACACTGCAATCACAGTGAAAGGCCCTAAATCAGCCACTTCCAAAGTGAACGTATTCCTGCACAGAGAGGCAGCGAAATAACTGGCTCTGAGTGGTAGCTGCTCCCTTTTGCACAAATAAACCATCTGTGGTTTTTATGGTTGTGGTCATGAGGTTGGTAAAGTGCTTGTGGTCTGTCCCTTACATGTATCTGCACTCCCCTGCCAGAGCTGTGTGATGGTGGCGATGTCCTGGGCTTCCAGGCAGGACATGCTTCTGGGGAGAGAGGGAGAGCAAAACGAAATGACTGATCATCTCAGCTTTCCCCACGGGCTTCGCTGGCCCCAAAGGAGAGGTTTTTTTCGTGTGTAGATGTGCGGGAGCAGGCGGACGGGCTGGCGTGGTGGGGACAGAGCAGAAGGCAGGGCACCGCTGCCAGCCTTCACCTGCCGTTAAACAAGCCAGTTATTCCGTGTCTTCTCCTTTTCCTTACAAGGTGAGGCTTACATTTGCTAGGCTCGCACAGGTGCTGGCGACACTCCTAGGTTGTCCCTGCTTGCGAGGAGGCCGCATGGCAGGATCTCAGGGATCCTGGGAGGTTGCATTCTGTTCCTGACATGCAATACATGACAGCTGCATGTGGTTTTGCCCTAGTAACTCCAGTCGCCATGCAAATGGCTCCTGGTGGCCCTTGTAGGAGGGATTATATTTCTTTTTTTGTATCATTTTATTTGTTTCTGAAACGTGTGGGAATATTATGCGTGTAAGGTCTTTTTCAAGCAAGATTTTTAGGTTTTTTTGCTCCTCATCACGTTCAGTCTATGAAAAAGCACCTCTGTGTATTCAGCAGGCCAGCATTTTGTAAGTATTTCTTTTACCACAGAGTTAGATATTTAACAGTTTGTTTTTAATCATAATGTCATGATGCAGAATTCCTTGAGCAGCCCTTGATATCAATTAAAAAATAAAGTAGATTGTATAATTCAATATTTCCTTTGGGATTTGTTTGGGAAGTGACTTTTTTTAACCTTACTGCTAAAAATACTGCATTGTTTACAGGATAAGTATTTAAATAATTTAAAGATGCTGTTCCGAAGAGAGACCTTGTTAGAGTGAAAAGTGCTTTTCTGTGTGAGCCTCTTGCAAGACAGAAAAGCTTTGAGTAAATAGAGGAAGAAGAAGGAACCTTTTAGCAACACCCAAATTAATGGTACTAGTCCTGTGTGGTTTGATATTAGTGATTTCTGCTCAATGAGGGTGCTCCTCTGTTGTCAGGTTGAGAATCCCACGCACATTGATTTGTGGCCAGTTCTCAGGGTTGTGCCTGGTGAGACTTGATGTGGCGGCTGGGCTGGTTCTGCAGGCCAGTCTCAGTTGGGCAGCCGAGGAGGCTGCAGTCTGCCCGGGAGCATTGCCTGCCTTGGCCCCTGCGTCTCGGCGCCCAGCACAAGCCGAGTCACCTCAGCACTCTGCCCGCCGCGCTGCTGTGAGGCCTTGCTCCAGCTCCTTGCTCCTTGTGCGTCCCAAAGGTGGCCTGGCCTGGCATGGCAGTTGTGTTTGGCAGATGGTAAGATAGCTCTGAAAAGCCAAGAGCTTGAATGTGACGTAAAGCTATCTAAGCTTATCTCCAAGCCCTTTCCTGGGGCTCTGAGGGTCCTTTCTTAATGAAATTGAGCACAGACACTGTCTAGTGGTACTTTAGAGTTGTTTTGATGAGCATCAGTGCAGTAACATCTGCACTGAGCTCTGAGAATAGTAAGTGGAGTAAAATCCATGCAGAGAACCACAGGCTACTGCACTGTCTTGGACAGATTTCCTGGTCTTATATGCCCATCATGTGAGTGGTCTTTGTCATGGTATTTGTCAGTCTGTCACATTCAGATCACCCCTCTTCATAGGAGAGAATGTGAACTAGATGTGGAGAGGGGTAGACAAAAATGTACATGGATCTTCACAAAACATGAGTGCTTATTTGAGCCCCATGTCATTAAAGCACTTGGAGTTGTGCTTAATCAGTTCATCTGTTAAATGACTTGCAAGCATGTGCTTAGATTTAATCCTGGAGGTGAAAGCATGTGTGGTAAGTGTTGCTCTAAACAGAGCTGTGTTCCCAAATGGCATTTCCACATTGTTCAGGTGTCTGGCTTTTCTGCACTAAGGGGAAAAATAATAAAAATAAAAGTAAAATCACTTGTCAGCTAGATTTTAGCTGTGATTATATGAGGATTTGGGCAGGACAGATTTGTAGAGAGAGGCAATAACTTAATTAGACTAGCGGCTGTCATTGAAAAATATGGACAAACGTAAATGTGTTTGTGTGATATTTCTGTACTCGGCACGTTGCCAAAGCTCATTCTTGCCCAGGTATCAACACTGACAGAAAATAATATTGGTCACATTAGAGGAGCTTATGTTAAGGAAAAGTTAATTCTTCTAAAACAGCCACATGTCCAGTGGTCCCAATATTTTGAGAACAAGAGGAAAGCATTATTGTTTCCCTATTGGAGCTGATCCTGCATGACTGAAGCAATGAAACCTTTAGACTCTTGTGAAGCTTTTACAGCCAACCGCATTTACACTTTTAGTGAGACTTGGAGGGTGTTGGATACCCTGTAGAGTGAGTGACTGTCCCTGTATAATTCAAGATCAGATGTTGTACCTAGATTTTGTGTAGGTAGGAAAAGATTTGCTTTTATGGCACCCAGTGCACAGATAAAATTGAGATTTAAATTGCAGGAGAAGTGGATTGTGCTTCTAGAAACAATTTTTTTTTTCCAAGGTACTGTTATGGGTACCTGAGGAAAATCAGTCCTCTATTCTGTGCATTGTAACAAGGAGTGAGCCTGTATGTAGATAAAATACAAAAATGAAACAAAATGTGGAATTCAGGCTTGAGATGTGAACTTTTTCTGTGGTTTTTGAAGCTATTAAACCAGTGACATGCAGGTTCAGCACTGGGATATAAGCCCAGGTGTTGCAGCTAGGTGGCTGCTCTGCTCAAGTCCGGTTAGCAAGAAAGTGTCCTGTTACCTACAAACTCATCGAGTTTTTTTTGCTGTGGGAACATCTTTTTAATTCCATGAAATAGAACTGCTTCCTGTTTATGCTCACCTAAACACTGCAATTATTGAAACTGCCAGCACCAAAAATGCATTTCTTTGTCTTAACACTGCTGCAAAACTGCTGCTAAAATACTCCGTTTCTTTTTCTTTTTTTTTTTCTTTTTCCAGAAAATAGGATCACCTTAAGCTTGATGAACTTCTGCAGCTGCAGCAAGTAGGAGGAACACATGGAGAAAGCTGTCTCTGGGGATGCAGTCACAGTGAGTAAGTTCACTTTAGGCATGAGGTTTTGGTAGAATGATTTGATTCCATTTTCTAATGCAAAATTTGACAACAGTAAAACACCTTCACTGTTTAATCTTCCACTAGAGAAAAATATCAAAATCTCTCTCTTTTGATTTTTTTTTTTTCTTTTTTTCTTCCTCCTGCTAGAAAAGCTAGCTGGCAGAAAATTTGAAAAATGTGAATTCCCGTCTTGATACTAAGTCACTTTGTTGATGAACAGTGCTCCCAGCAAAAACTGGGGATGGTACCAGACAAAGGAGACCTGGCATCATTATCTGCATTAAATATCAATAGTTGTGCTTTCTTTCTTATCAAGTGTATAACCTTGTGTGTCCTTAAAGTGTAAAAACAAAACAGACACCACCCTAAGGACACCTGGGACTGCACTTCTGAGAAGCAAAGAGAAATAAAAAGATTTTATTAAAATATTATGAATTATTGTTAACATATATTTACATAATTTAATTCATCCTAGGAAACATCTTAGAGAATTAAATATTATGTATCTATAGACATGAAGTCAACCTTTAATTTCATCATTTCAGTGCTACAGTCCAACAGTACATTTTCGACATGTTTTGGGAGAATTAATGTATTTTGTGCAATAACGAGGCAGCTTATGTTTCTGAAAGACATGTAATTAGATGGAATGGTTTTTTTTGGTTTGATTATGTAGTTCATCCTTGAATTAAAAGGAGCATTTCTTTCCCTGAAAGATTTTTTTTTTTTTTTGATTGTGTAGTCTATAATATTACAGCTAGTGGGGTAAGCAGACTGGGTCAATAGTGTTTCTTAAAAATGATTGCTGTTAGTAAGTGACATTTATGCTTTGATATTTCTACTATATACTCCTTTTGCTAGGAGTGCTTAACTTGGAAATAATTTAGTTATACTATTAAGATAAAATAATTGAGATTATTTTGCTTCTATTCTTGAGAAGGCACACTCTCCTTTATTTTTTTCAGTTGAGCTAGGTCTGTAATACTTTCATAATTAGCAGCTATCAATTAAATAAGAGTTTCACACCCTCTTGATCTATTATTTCCACAATCAGTATTTTAAATGGAAAGCTCTACTGAGAGTCTGATTATGCTAATGGGAGTGAGGAGGAAAACAAAACCCAAAAGGGTTTTACTTATTGAGAGTGTCTGCTGTAGGAAAGGCATAACGATGCCTTCTAGAAAAAAACTAATTTATCAGAGCATCCAGTACTAGAAATGGAATCAGGGAGAATCCTGGAATAACTTTGGAGGCAGAGAGTTAAAGCTGTTTGTGTGTGTGCCATATACAAGTGGCTTCCTGGACTTCTGGTAAAATGCCTTTGTTTATTGACAGAACAGTTTTACTCACAAAACCATGCCCATAAACAGAATCTTCTGTTTCAGACCAGGGAAAAAAAGGGTAATTGCGCTGCTGCCAAACAAATCTGCTTGACAGCATGTCCATTAAAAGGGCATTATGCTAGTGAGGAGGCGCACTGAGGAGGCCTGAAAATCGCTTGTCAGGCAGAGTGCCCTGTTGGGGAGCCCAGCTGCTTGTGAACCACAGGTGAATCACTCATCGTCTTGTGGCTTTCATCTTTGGGTTTGGAAAAGTAGGAGCACCTGTGTTTGCTGATCACATCTGTCTGCTGCTTAGCTGTCTCCCTTTTCCCCTCTGTCAGCAGTTGGCTACCAGATGAGCTTGAGATGAATAGCAGTCACCTTACTCAGAGCTGCTTTATGATGCTGGTGAGATGAAATAGTTAGAGCAGATACTCTCAATAAGCAAAGGCCTGTACTCTCTGCAGTTCATTGAACCCATATGGATAAGAACAGCTGGAAAGATGGGTTTGCTACCTGAGGCCAATGTTTGTGTTGCCAACCGCGACTTCGGCTTGCTGACCCTTATATAATTCATTGCAGTTGAGGAAATGTTGTTCACACTATTCCATTTTGTGATGAATGGCATTACTTAAAACTGATTGTCTTGTAAAGCAGTGGTGACTTCCCACGTCTGACAGATGTGAACAAGGAATACAGTCAATAAATATTGCCATGTTCTAAAGGAAGATTCACTGCTTGCAGGTGAGCAGGAGGAATTTCAGTGCAAACATAAAACAGGTGGAAAAGAAGCTGGTTAAAATTCCAATTTAGAGTTCTGCTTAAGGGTGGACTCTGGGGGGCATTCAGACATCGTGGGGGTCTGAATCTCCCAGCCACAGGGCTGCAGGCACAAATTTCAATCTAGCACTGCTGAACAGTTACTGCATCAGTGACTCACTTCCAGGAGTTGGGTGAATAGCTTCAGTGACCTTGCTGAGCTTGGATTGCAGCAGAGTTTGCTGAGAAAGGGAAGGAAGTCTCAGGAAGGCCTTACTGGGATCGTAAAATTTTCTACTTAGTGCTAATGCTTTGGTAGATATTCTTCATCAAGACATTTCCTGCTCTGTTTTTAGGAGTTTCCTCAGGAGTGGAGTTTGGGAGGGGATGGAGGTTGTGCCAGGGGGTGATAGGCATCAATTGGAAAATGAGTTGAGGAGGGTGGTGGATCCTTGGTTATGGAGGAGCATTTATGCTGCTGGGTATCCAGGGATTTTATGTAACAGAGGGTAAGACGGGAATTAAATTCCTCATGTATCTAAACACCTCCTTCATGGGGTAGGTATCCTCATACTTTCAAGGTACATCATATAAGAATAAGCAGGGCACGCAATCGATGACTTAGCATTTGTCTACATTCACTGTACAGTAAATGTACAGTTGTTTTGCAGTGTCCTGCTTAACCTCTCACTGTTCCATGGAGTTACAAAGGAAAGCTAGGTGGTGCTTCTGTGGAGTTTGGTTAACACCAGGCCAATCCAAAATCATTTTGATGCTAAGTGGCTGTGCATTGATATTTGTCTCCTGAATTTTTTCCCCTATGATATTTTAGTACACATGCAGTAACCTTATTCTTGAGTGATGTCCTTCCTTGTGATAGAAGGAGAGATAAAGGCTTTTCCTCACCTAGGGGGCTACGAGTGCTCCAGCAGCCTGACCCTGCACACTGGTTCTGAGGACGCGCTGTTCCTCGCCCCTGCCTTGGCCCTGGGTTGGCCAGCAGGGATGCTCCTGAAGCTGCAGGTCTAATTTAAGCAGCCCTAAGAAAGTACATCAGACAGTTGTAGACACAGGGCAGCGCGCTTGCAGTTAGGTTGAGAAAAGGCAACTTGCTTGATTGTTGTTTTGCTTTGTTGTCACTAATGTTACATCTGCTGAAATCAAAGTTGCTGAATGGAAATGCAGCCGAAGTGATTTCTGTGGTTCCCTCTCTTGTTTCTTTATATTCTAGTGCATAGCCACAAGGGGCTGAATTAAGGTTGTCTGAGCAGCTTCTCTGTACTTAACTTTGCAATTAAGCTACTTAAAAGACTTTAAAATGATTTCCTAATTAAAAATTAGAGCAAATAAGCCAAAATTAAAAAAAAAAAAAAGAAATCATGTGAAACAATTATTACTCTTTTGGGTAGAAGCAATTCTTTTGACTTTTTAGTGTAGATTTCCATACCCACAGTGCTTCAAGTAGCAAAGCAGTGTTTTTCTTTTGTGTGTGAGTGTCTAGTGGAACAGAAAAGAGAAAGTGTGTTACAACTGTCTTGATTGTCTCTGGATTTCCCGAGTGTTTGCAGCAAAGCAACATGGAGACCCAAGACTCCTGATCTGCCAAGTGTTTTGCAATGACTCCAGGTCCTTCTGCTAGCAGGGCTGAACCTGCTTGTTTTCCTGGATCCCCTATTGCATCCCACTTGCAGGTTTTGCTGGGGAGCCTTTTTGTTCACCGGGGCTGGCAGGAGCTGGCAGCCCAGCTAGCAGAGCTGCTCCTCACCTGGAAACAAGGGCCATTTGCTCGAGAGCACTGAAGCGGTCTGTTCCAGTGCCAGGGCTGCCCAGGACTTCCCCAAGGGAAAACCACCACTGAGGCATTTCCGAGCACCCCTGCTGTTACGCACTTGGGCTCGGAGAGAGAGGAAGGGACCTTCAAGCAGAGATGGGAAGAAGGGCTGTGTGTCTGTGGATGAGGAGTGGTGGATACCTGGGGAGGTGAGGTGATAAGACCAAGTGTTTCTCTGCTTGCCATCCTCCCCTCTCCCATGTGGTGGAGATCCTGGTGCTGTGCATGCTAGGTGGCAAGGCCGTTGAAGGAGTAGGCAATATGGGTTTCTTTGGCTTTTACAGCTCTGAGCTGTGTTCTGTGCAGTATCAACTGGTGCAGTCACTTTGGTGATGCTAAAGAAGGCTGTGTTAGGAGCTTCAGGGATTTGGGCAAGCTCCCAGAGGCTTTTTGCAGAGGCAAGTGAGAAAGGGGAACTGATTCCCCACTTTATATTGCTGCCAAATGGAATGGAATTTCATGAGGCAAAGAGGGGGCTTCCTGGGCTGGCGGGCTCCAGAGCACAGGCCCGTCCACCCGCCCACGGGAGCCCTCCGAGGGGAGGTCTCAACATTCTTCATAATGGACAGTACTTAACAACCTAAGAAGTCATTGACCAGCTCCTCTTATCCATATATGCACTTAGAGATCTTTGTAAATATAGGTGAGCATATGCATCTATCTAAATATATTTTATACGAAATAGAATTGATGGGATATCCCCAGAGTGGTTAATGTAACGTAAAGTAAATATTGCAGCCCACATGGTGCCTACTCACAAACTGCTTTTGTATTCCTTCAGTTTGTCATGTCTCTATTCAGGTGGCAGCATATTTTGAGGACTGCCTTTTTTTGGGGTGTGGGACACAGGAAGCTGCTGAAAGGTAATGACTGCTGTGATCCATGAATATTCAGTTGGTAGCATTTTGCTGATTGCAGCTTCTGTTACCAGAAGGTGACCATGCAGTGTAGGTGTTAGGATTCAGGGGGTGAGCTCAAAAACCTTATAAATCTTCCCACAGAAGCCATGGGAAGGCACTCGATGCGCAAAGGAGTCAGTCGGGATGAAAGTAGAATGAGGGGAAGCAGCAGGGAGGCACCTGTGTTGGTTTGGGCACAGTTTGGCGCATAGGGACTTGACACTTGGTTGAAGTCTTGGCTCCTACTAATATTTTAACAAGTATCTATATAGTTGATACATTTCACACATTTAAGTGCATTTAAAGGATAATATCCATGTTTGCGAAGCTGTTGAATTTGTTAATAATTTTCTGATAGCTGTTCCTGGCATCTTATATTGAAATGCAGAGGGCAAGATGTATACACATTGATTTGCTAAATGTTAAAAGATACAGAGATATTGGTGTTTTTATTGCAAAATGTGTATAATTACCCTCTGCTGTAGAAGCAAACATGATCTGATGTAGTTTGCTGGCATTGTATACTAGCATTTCAAGTAAAGCAAGACACTATCAGTAGCTGTAACAAATTATTTTCTTTTAGACATCAAAAGTTACATTGAGTACCTTGCCTAAATCCACTGCAGCTTCAACTACATAATAGAATATGCTTTAGGATTAAATAATACACTTTTAATTCTGCTAAAGTGCAGTCCTTTTGAGTAGGCATATCAAATGATTTATCATCTTGCTTTCAGTACTGACAGGGTATCTTTGGTTAAATGGCCATGGACTGTCTGGTGTCATTTATAATCATTCCTAGATCACTCTGCTGTGGACTTGCACATTTTTCTGGTGAAGCTCAAAAACAATAGGAAGAGAAACAGCCCCTGCAAACAATTACTAGGTCTTCTATTACTCCTAACTTTAATGCTAATAGAAGGAAGTAACTTTCCAGGTCATCCATCAATAGATTATGGACTTCTTGATTTTTGTTGTTGAATTGGTGGCAATGGCAGTTTTCTTGCTGTTAGCATTCTAATGTGTTGTGTGACTGTGTGAGCGTGACACATGCTTTGCAGGGCAGTATATGGCCAAATCTTATTTATTTATTTATTTGTTATTTTTACTTACAGGAGCAGTGTGGGGGCCGGGGCTGGGATGTGGGACAGCTTGAATGGGTAACACTATGAGCAGAGGAACATCCATGGACAAATGAGTTGAAAATGACAGCAGAAATAAGGACTTTAGCAGAAATAAGTCATATTAATAATATTAAGTTGTATTAAGAAATAATTAAGCAGAAATAAGTCATAGCTCTGCTGGTATTCAGAGAAATCCTTGCCCAGATCACACCCATAACTTTGCACAGGAGAGGTATAGCTGCTGAGTAGGTCCTTGCTGCACTGGAGAAAGGATTCCCACTGCAGAGGCCTTGGTCATGGAGGTTCCCCCCAGAGTGGGGAAGGGGGGGCCTCACCTGCACCCTGGCATCGTGGTGGTTCCCTTTGCGTTACCTTCTCTTCCCCTCTGCCCTGCTTTCACCAGGAGCACAAGGGCTGTTTCCAAAAGCAACAGTATATATCTAAATTAAAAGCATTTCCGTTCACAGTGTTAGTTGTGGGGGTAGCTTTTGATTTAATGTTACTCCCCAGAGCAATGTACTGATGCAAGGTAGTTTGTACTGGTTACAGTATGTTCGTGTTTTTGACATCAAAATGGTGCTTTCAGGATTATTTTTTTTTTCAATTTTTCATCTGATATTTTTACAGCTAGAAACTGAAGGGATTTGAGGAATAAGCAGCTTCAATGTATTTTTACAATATCAGTGAAAATCTCTTTGAGTATTTAGAGACTCCGAAGACATCAAAATGACACATCTTAAGGAAAGCACAGTTAATCTCACAAGAGCAGAACTAGATTTGAAATACTTTGTGTTTGGTTATTGGATATGTAAATGCAGTAATTTGCTCAACATGTTTTAAGTTTACCCTGACTGTTATGCCTCCTGAGCCATTGGTTGATCAACAGCATTAGGGTGTTTTTTGGACAGAAAAAAAACTCAGCATCACCATTTTCCCCCTTATTTACCTGGGTCTGTCCTATACATGGGTGTTCAATTACTGTTGCCCATACTATAAATGCTTACTGCAGAAGTGTGGTTGTTGGGTTAGATACAGTGCCTGAAGTAATCAGACTTCAGTAGGCTGAGCCTTTTGGCATGTGCATCCTGTAGTATTTGGGATGTTATGATTATGAAATATTCATGCTTCTGAAGTATGCATACATTTACTTATAATATTTGTTATTTCTAAGTTTGATATGTAAATGGAATATTGCAAAGTTTTTCTGGACTTCTATAAGAAAAAGTTTGTTCCTGAAAAGAAGAGGGTTTCAAAAAAAGCTTTTTTTCTGAAAATATTCTCACAAGAAATTCAACACTGCTGCCAAAGATCTCCTCAGGCAGTGCCCACAGAATGGTTTTGGCACTGTATGACACAGACATAGCTCACTATCCTCACCTTACCTTTTCCTTTGAGCATCCTAAATGAATAAATGGGAAATCCCACAGGTGACAGGCATCCTGAGTGCCTGCCATGCTGCAGCTTGCTGCCTTGCATCCATGCTTGTTAGGTTTATCACTGAGTAGTGTTTCCATGAGACTGACAGTTGTTTGAGCCAGTTGTCTTCTGTTCAGAATCAGGCCAGAGGAGGAGGGTCCTAGCAGAGAGCTCCAAGTGTGAGACAGCTGGGACGGGCCGCGATGGAAGGCTTGGAAGCCACTACTAAGGTTAAGTGAGGACTCATCCCCAGGCGCTCCTTGGCCACTCAGTATGTATTGTTGCATAAATCTTATTTTAAGGATCAAGTTAGGATTAGAGTCAAGCTTTCAAGAAAAAGAAAGGTGAAAAATGCATAAGAACGGGACTGGGTAGGGGCTGCTGAAGTAATGCGAGAGCTGCCAGTGTAATATTCCCTCAGCTCTACGTTGCCTGGGATATGGCTGAGTTCCTGACCTGGAGCTCGCTCTAGAGTTGCAAACAAGACGCGTTTGGGGGTTTGAGGTGGTTGAGCGTGGCCCTTGGGCTGAGATGCAGAAGGCGAGACCTCCAAGACGCGTGGGAAGAGGCTGGGGAGGCGCTGCCCATGCCGAACCAGGGCTGCTGCGGGCATTCCTTGCGAGCTCTCTATGGGATCAATAGCCTTAGGCCTTCAGGGTGGCAACTCAAGCAGCACTACGCTGTGCCCAGACACAGCTCCTGCTAGCCCTGGGCCACCAGTGCAGCAGCGCAGGCACAGATAGGCTGGAGCAGGGGGCTCTTTTTCTTAGGAGATCCTCACCTGGCACAAAGCATTCGAGTTGCCTCTGAAAAAACTCCTGGTAATCACCAGCAGCGTGTCTGTTGTGGCATGCATAGAGAGGGCTGTGCCATAGTGTGGATGGAGCGTGCGGCAGGGTTGCTTCTCCATATGTATATGCCATAAAAATATATAGCTGGATGCATACACATATGTGGAAGTGATTAATCTCATTGTGGTTTAAAAAGCAGCTAATAGCTGAAAGTAATCTGAACAAGTAAGGTTAGGG
>JAUBOD010000031.1:4578071-4594961 GCA_032353885.1 Nothura maculosa | reverse complement strand
CTTTCCCAGCCTCTACTCAGGGCTTTCAGTCTAGATCTTTAGAGGTGCAGATGTGCCTATAAAATGTTGAAGAGCTTCAAGAAAGGCTTTTAAGGTCCCGCCTTTGGGCTGCGTAGGAATTATGTCCTCAGTTGCTTTCCTGATTCTACTTTAGTGGTTTTACAACCATGGACTATTCATTTCTGTCCATCTCCACATCTGTCAAGTTGGTACCTGAAGCCTCATTCAAAGACTGTGCAACTCCGACTCTGAAGCACTTAGATGACTTTAGAAAATTGGATTGAGGCTTCTGAGCTCTGCAGGTCAGCTTAAAGCAAATGGTAAAGCAGCCTCTTAGGAAGCTGTTACCTCGTGCGTGTGTCCCTCTGCCAAGTGGGAATGTGTGGCCATTGCTTAAGTGTGTGCAGTGTTGCTCTAATAGTGCTACTGAGTCCCACCACATAAACTTTAATGGAATTTGTTATCTTTTTCTTGCAGATTGATGCTATAATTCTAAGCAGTTGCATATCTTGAGTGATACTGCATATTTCACTTTCCCTCTGACTGGTCAGTCACATTAAATGGATAGATTTTAATATTTGTAGCGGGGGAGTAAGAGAACCCATAAAAGTGGAACAAATCCTAGGGTTTATGAAACCATAATTTCATAACATTAGTGGAATACAGCCAAAGAAATAAACATCATATGAAAGCATACAATGGCCCATAACATGGGTCTGACTAACTATAAGCTGCTCAGCTGACTAGCAATGTATGTTGAAGGCTGAAAGCAGAGGACTAGCCAAAGTGCTAACCTCCCAGAAGATTTCACACCTTAATCTTCTTTTATTAGTGCTTTCAAAGCTATTTTCGCAACTTTTTTCTTTCATAGTTATTCAGATCCAGTTAAATAAACATGTTGTTGTTAATTAGGGTCACATTATTCCTACAAGTTCTTCAATTCTCAGGCCTCGATTCCATTAATAATCTTAATATATCTGTATTTGCCCCTTATGGCTTATTGGTCTGAGCCTGTTATGACAATCATGATATTAGCTAGTTCTTAAAAAAAGAAAAAGAAAAAAAGTGCAGTCCTGAGGGAAGAGATACAGGAATAAAATCATCATTAAAAATAGCATATTCTGTCTGCAGTCTGCGCTATGAAATCTCATACAGTATCTGCCAGAGTGTTTCTCTGTTCCTTTGACTGTTGTCAAATTAACAGTCTTAACATCACAGAAATGGACTGATAAAATGTGGCATTACGTAACGTCTATGAAATAGCTGAGGATAATAGGGAATTAATATAGGAATGCTACAACCTTTTTTTAAGTGAGGTGCCTTACAGCTGTAAAGCTGCTGTTTAAAGGCTAGGGTTCTGTACTGGTTTCTGCTGTGTCCCCAGCCTTTCAGAAGTGGAGGTGCTGGGTGCTGCAGGTTGCCTGCCTGGAGGGCTGCTCGTTGTGTTTGCAGGAGTTGTCAGCACCTGTGAAAGCTGCAGGCAGGTGTGACCCATGAGGTGCTTGGTACAGCCAGGTGGCCTTAATTAGCAATCATTGCCCCAACCCCCCTGAGCTGGGGTCACTGGCATCTCCACCTCTCTTCCCTGGGTTTTCTCTTGCTCTCCCCCATTCCAGAAGCTTCTACTTCAGCAGTGTGGTGAGTTGGACCATCTTATGTTTTGTGATGGTGGTAGGGAGTGGAGGGAGTAGCATCCTTGTAGGATATAGCCCATGGGAGAGCTCCTGGAGCTCTGGGAGGAGCTCCTGCCTCCTGGGAGGCAGGCAGGCAGGTAGGCACCTTGTAGGAACACACAAAGCAAGAGGCATTTGCTGTCTTCTCTGGAGGAACAAGTTTGTCTGACTAGGAGAAAGTCTGTGGCCTGGGAGGCAGCAATCATGTAACTCATGGAGGTAGCTCGTCTCTGGGAGGAACCCTTTGGCTGGGGCAGTGCTCAGTTCCACGGAGAGACTCCTTGTTGTGAGAGCTGCGCGAGGCTTTGGTCAGAGGCACAGGGTAAGTGTCTTCATTTTGGGTTTAATGTGGCTGAAATGAGAATGGGTCCATGGCTGTGTATGGTTTCTGTTTTTTTTTTTATTTTTTTTTTTGTAGTTATTAAACGGTGATATTGAATTGTGTTTGGAATGTGATGTTCCTTAAAATCTAATAACACTGCCAGGAATTCTGTGCAATGATTGCCGCAGCGTGCAGGACATTGAGGCTGCTGCGATGTGTGGGTGCTTTGCAATGCTCTGTAACTTATTCCTTCTGCTCAGAAGCCCTAGCCTATTAGGGAAGGGGAGGAAAAAAGTTGACTGGTTGGAAGGTAGAAAAAAAAATCTCCTTGCTGTGACTGTAAGAATAATTGCTTGTTTGTTAAACTTAGGATGTTTTGGTGTTCTGTTCACATGCAATGCAAATAGAGCTTCTTCAAATATTTTGGCATTTGTTGACCTGTTTTAAGCAATTCTCAGAGTATTCATGATCAGAGATGTGTAGCGTGAACCATGGTGATCGTCTCTAACAAGACAGGCAAGTGTTGCAGCTTCTGTTAAGGTTTGGTTAGTTCTTTGAAACAGGAAACGATCTGGTCTAAAATGTGCTTAAGAATTTCTAGTCTGCTTCCTGTAAATAGCATAAAATTGTATATATCTTTGTGCTTTATCTGCTTTAAATGTCTTATCATACGTTCTGCCAACTTGGCCAAAATGTGGTAATATAGACTTTCAGGGGGCATACAAGTGCACAGATCAGCCGGTTACTGCAGAGTGAGGGCTATGAAATCAAGTAGAAATTCTTATTCTCTTAACTTTCAGAAATATTTTTATTATATGGGAGTAAAAACTACAGAGTCTGACCGTGAATCATCTGGGCAAGTAGGAATTCTTTCCCAGCCTTGTCAGCAGAAATAATGTTCTGTATCTGAACAACTTGGGCAGCAGTCACTTCCCCAAATGATGGAACATCCTTGAAGGTTTATGTGAATTAACAGCAAGAACGCTTGAATTGTCCCAGTTTTCATCCTTGTAAAAACAAATCTCTTCATGGCAACAGGATATGAAAGTATAAATTGTTATGAAACTGCCTAATATGTTGCTTACTTATAACAGCAAAGCTGATTAGTTTAAATTCCTTTTTGCATTTGATGAAATTCAGGATCTGCATTTCTATAGCTTTCTAGCAAACATAATGCTATAGCTATCTCTGACTTTTTAAGAAAAACAGAAACTGTCCTTTGCATTAAGATGTGCACGTTCAGTCAGGCAAACTATTTATTTAAGCCCATTCTTCTCCAGCTCTATCAACATAAATTTTTACTTCAAAGCACTTTATGTCTGTCTGTCTGTGGTTTTTGTGCGTATCTATGGGCAATTTGTTCCCAATACTCTTAAACATCTGTAAAAAATAAAAATAAAAGCCATATTTCATGGAAAGTGGCAGCATGCCAGGAATAAACTCCGGCTTCTGCTCTGTAGTGCCCATTTGCGCCTCAGCCTCCATGCAGTGTGCATTGGAGGAAAATCTCACCACACTTTACTGCCTATTTGCAAGATCTCCCACCCTCTGCGGTGCAGAGTAATGAGCACCCAATGTGCAGTTTGTACCACTGTTACAGGAGAGCTGGTGGCAGCACCAGCTGCAGGTAGCATGCTGAAATATTGCAATCCATTCCACAGGGCGCTGTTCTTCAAGGGCTTGGTGATTACAGGTTTTATTTTCATCCGGCAACTGTTATTTACTCGCACAAAAGTCCTAGAAAGAGATATTTAAATTACGTGGTTTTAGCATAGGAGCTGGAGCAGAGGCAGAAATGTGAGTCCATCTGGGAGGACTCATTTCTGCCTCCAGAGTGACGGGCACTTTGGAGAGCCTCTGTGGGCACTGCCCCTTAGCTGGGGCTCAGCGGCTGCGTAAGGGGGTCTGGCTGCTGCGGGCTGCTTGGCTTAATTCGGCCTTTCTGATTGATAATTAGAACTGACAAAGAACAGATCAATGCAAATCACACTTCTGGGATGCTGCTTAATGAGAATACCCCCAAATCCTCCTTAGTGGTAACTGCACTGCATGTTCAGAATGGAATTCACTATTGCTCTTTGCAAAGGGTGTGAATTAACACATCATAAGGCAGGAATGATGGGGCTTTTAACTGATATGGAAAAACTGGAGCAGTTGTTGCAGACCCTTCCTGGTTTACATGGAGGGACTTCTCAAACAAGACATGCCTGTGTGAGGGAGAAGCACGTGCAGCAGTGCCCACGATGGGGAGCACTGAGCGCCTACGCGGGGCTGGCGGAGGCTGCTGCCTGGCCCCGGCACCCTGAGAGCTGAGCTTGGTTTCATTATTTTTCTTAGATTTTCTTTTCTGCAAATACTCTTCACGTCTGCTCCATTTCTTACAGTAAATAGTGCTGAGTTTTTCAACTGAAAAAAGATACTTTGCTTCCTTTCTCCTTTTTCATTTTTATTCTCTATCCAGTTTGGAAAATGCTATGCTATAAGGAAGTAAATTTTTCAGCCAAAGAAGGAAGTATTGAAGTGCCTGAGTGTGGTGCTTCAGTTGTTTAATTTGGAAAGGTTGTGGATGAGAAAAGAGAATGGGGAGGTGAGGGGCAAGGAGAAAAAAGAGAAAAATAAAATAACTTGTATCTATATCCTTTTGTGGGCAATAGGAGAGAGAAGAATGTGGAAGCGAGGGTAAAATTCTCTGTTTAAAAACCTGAAACAAGTCTTTATCTAAATTTTATTTTACTCTTGGCTAGAATTATTAAAATTTCAAATAATCTATGAAAATCCTGGTGTTTTCCCGATCCTTCCTCACATGAGGTGATTTAATCTACCCATTTCCCATCTATGAATGGTGTCTAGTTAAAAGTTAGTTTCACTCGGGCAGTTTTTCTGGTATTCTAATCCTGCCTGCCTGCCGCAAAGGTGCTTGCTGTGCTCTGAACATGCGCTCTGTGTCTTTTGAATCATCCCCAAAGTTAAATGGGTAGCTGGTGAATTTGTCATAAAATACCTCACATTTCTCAGAGTGTCAAGTACTTCTGTGATTAGTCTGAATAAATTATAATGGAGATTGGTATTCTAGTGTAGGTTTTTCTAATTGTAAAACATTGATTCCAGTGCTATTCCAAGTTTTGTTCAATTTGTAATTTCAAAGCCTTATTTCTTTTTAGACCTCCCTTCTGCCTAGGTATTGCTGCCAAGGTCTGTAATTTGGCTTGCAGCTTCCTGCTTGTGCCTTTGCAGTGACACGCGCTTAGGAGCAACCAGAGCGTTCCCTTTGCTTCTTCCCTTGGTCTAGCTCATTAACAAATGCCTTTCAGCATCATTTAAACAAAAAAAAGAAAATAAAA
Organism: Nothura maculosa; assembly: GCA_032353885.1. NCBI lineage: Eukaryota > Metazoa > Chordata > Aves > Tinamiformes > Tinamidae > Nothura > Nothura maculosa. The sequence goes on along the minus strand of JAUBOD010000031.1, from coordinate 4,589,625 downwards.
TGCTTGCTCTTAACCTAGCACAAACACTCTTCTAATGTCTCTTGTCACAGTATAAAAAATGTTATTCAAGAATGAATGAAAGTCAAAAGCCTTATTTCTTTCATATGCGGCACAATATATAAAATACTCAATGTGATCTATAAAAGTGTAAATTTGTGTCTTGAAGACTTAGAACTGCTGGATACTGCAACAAAATCATGTGTGTTGGTTTTATTATTAACTCTAGCTTTGAATTAGAATTCCCTATATTACAGCTTGGAGCTAAACTCTGTTTACAAAACAGTATTTACACTTGACTAATTTTGCAGATCAAACTAATTAAATCAATTAAACTGGTGATTAACCAAATGAAGGCTGATTGCAAAAATTAGTGGGTTTATTTTGGAGGACTGGAAGTAAGCTAATTACTGCAGTGATTACTTGAACCTGGAGTACTCTAAATGTGGTATAAATTGAAACCTCATAGTGAATTAGACTGGGAATTCATTACAGTTTAAAGCACTGTTAATACTATCCAGGCTGCTACTCCTGTGGGAAAACTTTGCTCGGTATTTTGTATACTGATAAACAATCACTTAGTCCGTGTCCTTTTAAATAAGGCTAAGCAATTTAACACGAAGCAAGAACACAGTATGTTTTTTTTTTTTTTGCAGCCCAAGTCACAGTTTCATCTTCCCATGAAAATGGTGCCGCTGGAAGCGCGGCGCCGTTGCCAGAGCGCTGCATGCTGGGAGATGTAGTCCGGCCAAGGGGCTCGGCCCCGACGGCTCCGGGGCTGCCTTGGCCTGAGCACCGCGACAGCCTCGGGCCCGCCGGTAACCTCCGGCTGCCCGGCCTGGCGGTGCCCGCAGCACAGCAGGGCCGCAGTTCACTTGCCTCGCGCGGGTCTTGGTTGTTATCGTGTTGCAGCATGATTTGTACCATTTCTATTTGTTGCCTTTCACGCTCCTGTTTGAGAAACGTGGGAATGCAGAGGGATTTTAGGAAAGGGAAGAGGTCTGCTAGTTTCCTCGCTGGTTTTGTTTGCCGAGCAAGGCTGTTCCCTGTAGTATTCTGCTTAGGCAACTTCATTTCTCCTTGTGTTACCAATTGAAAATGGAATATAAATGTCCGCTGAAGTGAGCTATATCATAGTTCTTTAAAGCACATCCCCTGACAGAGAGGTTAATGGCATTGAAGAGAATTAAAATGTAGAAATCTGAAAGATGCAATATTGTGTAGTTGGTGACTGTTACGTGTTGTACTTAGGAATATTTTGTCATGCGTCGTGTCAAGCTTTTCTTGCAAGAACTCGTGCGCTCCATGCAGTGAGCAGTTCAGCTTCAGGCCCAGTAGCCCTGGTCAATGCTGTCCCTTCAGGTCTGCACTGAACGCTGTTGTTACGCTGCACATAGTTGTTCAGTTTGGGCTTATTTTCTTGAATGTGTGAATTTAGCTGTAATTTGCTTTGCACCAAGTTTTGGTGTGTGAAAGCTCAGTACTTGTTACTGTGTTTTGCTGTCAGCAAAACATCCCTTTCTCCCTAAGCAAAGGCATGATGCAGGCCGCTTGCAGTATTCCCTTCTGAAACAGTCTGTTGGGTGATGGAGAAACTTCTATATAATCATTATTTCTTTAAGTGTGCTCATTTTTGCTTTACTTTCTCATCTGGGAATTGCCTATTTTGTTATTCCATCACTGCATGCATTTTATAAAGTGGAACTTAACAGGAGGAAAAAAAAGTTGAGGTATTAAAAGAGATATTGATATTGCTGGATAGAACGGAATCAGATCACACCAGTTGCTGAGGATAACCTGGAAAATGAGCTGGTGAAGAGATAACTGATGAAAGGGTGAACTAAGCTCAAGGAAATGAGTTGTATCTAAAGTTCCCTGTAAGAGAGCTGATTAAAGCAGAGGAGACTGTATTTTAGCTTGTCCTTATAAAATACTTTTAATGAGGTTTATTTATTAAAATCACTTATCCTACTGATTCTTTTTCCAAATCAGTTTTTGAAAATTAATTTTTCAGTAGTAATGTGAAGAAAGTTGGATGGTTTTGAGTAAGTTTAACTAGATAACAGGTTATGAACAGACCTTGAAGGGCAAATGTAATCTACGGCAAAAGCATGGTGTAATCCTGGTAGTTTCAAATGGCTGCTGTTCACTTGCACTGTGTTAGCAGCTAGAGTGCTCAAGCTGGTATGTGGGCTGTGTCTGTATGTGGGATTTCCACAAGAAGACAGCGCCTGAGAAGGTGGGAAGCTGGAAGAAAGCTTCCATTGCCAGCACAACAGAGGCCTCTGACATCGTTCCCGCAACCCTGCCTGGAGTAAAATGCAAGGAGAAAGGTGTGCATGCTCCTAAATCCATCATGTAAAAATATGTTATTTTTCTCAAGAAGATAGCAATATTATTCAAAACATGTGAAAGTGGGCAGGATATCCCATGAGTAATTGTGAATTATTAGGTCATAGGGACCTCATTGCAAACTATTTGCAAAACTTAATTGGTGTAATAAATAATATATGCATGCAAATTAGACTCCTTTCTGAATTAAAGGAATCTGTTATCTGGTATAGGAAAGATTCATCCTCATTTAATACTGGCTTTGTATACAGTTTCAAATAACACTTTATTCTTGTAAAGCAGATGGTGTTTAACTAAAACCAAACCAGCCAACTAGTGGCATTTAATAAGTTTGTCTCTGTTACAGGATATTGCTGGCAGGGTGGTATGGATTTCCAGTAAGAGTAATGGTGCCTTTCTATAATTTAGTACCTAGAAAAAAGCAGTTAAGAGATGGCAAAGTGAATAGTCCTATATACACTATATTCTGTGTAGAGAGGCTTCCTCGGCACTGAGGCTAAAAATATTAGTAGCTTTGAAAGATTTGTTGCAATTCACGTTATTTATTGATTTATTTGATATTCATCTTAGAATTGCAGCAATGGAAAGAAGAGCGCTAATGAGTGTAGCTGATTTCATTACCCTGGATGTAAAACAGGAATTATGTAGTCATGCAACAACTTTGTATCCTAAAGCAAAATCTGAAAGAATCAAAGTGGAAAATCTCTTAGAATAAATATAAATAGATAGCGAAAAAGAAACAGTTAAAATTCTCTGTCTAATGTTATTGCTAGACTTGATAACACTGTCTAGTCATCAACCCCAAATCAAGTACTACATCTGCTTTTTTTTAAAGCAGTTGATTGAATGAATACAAATGTCTTGCTGTTGTCACTTGGGATAGCACTTGATATATCCCATTTTCTAGAGTCTAATTATTCCATTTGTAGACATGAATGCCATTTAGATGTAAGCTAATTCAGCATGGTAACTCAATTAGATTTGTACTGACTAGGATTTATGAAACATCAATGGATTCTTGGTGAGACCAATGGGACTACTGGTTATTTATCCCTAAGTCTTACTGATACTGCCTCTCAGGAGCTCAATTAAACATGCCAGTGATGAGAATGTTTTGTAACATTAGTCTTTCACAATTAGACTAAGATTTTTGTAAAGCATATCACATGTAAAGCAGGGCATCATGTATTATGCAATACAAAGTTCTAACTAGCTTATGATATTGAAGGGTAAGAGAAATTCTCGTTTATTTCTCCGCTAAGAGTAATTACAAAAACAAAGTGAGGATGATTAAATTCATATAGAATAAGAAAATAATTTTGCTTTACTTATGAAAAAGTCAAAATTCAGCAGTGTTCATAAAATGACTTTTTCATTAGTATCTCCATCTTGCAGGTTACAAATGGGTTTCAGTACTGAGGTAGAACTCCCTAAAAAGCAGGAGCTCCTTGGTTGAGTTTAAGGGTCTTGTTGCACTCTGCAGAAGTCAGAGCCTCCAGCTGGGTATTTGTTGTAGGGAGCTGGGCAGGGAGATGGAGGAAACTCCTGTCTTCACTGTGCAGCTTCTTGCATTAAATGGCAGATGCTCCTGAAGGTGCTTTCCAGGCCTTATTGAGGTACCTGGACCCTTGAATGCCTCCTCTAGCTCAGTGAGGTTCATGTAACACTTGCAAATTTAATTCAGCATATTACTCTTTGAACTCTGACCCACAGAGGCTGAAAACCAAATGCCAGTTTTAGCCATTGTGACTCCACTGAAAATTCAAAATCACAGTTGCCCCAGAGTGCTTGTGATGAACAGCTTTGGGTCTCACAGTAGATGACATAGAGTATCACTACTGGTGCACTGCTGTTGGCACTGGCACGTGTCTAAGCAGTCCTGTCCCCCCCACTCGCCCTAGCTGGGAATGTTTTTCTTCAGTTTTTAGCTTGATAAAAGTAATGCAGTATCTGGGCTTTGGAGAAGCAAATGGAGTTTGGTTTGGAAGGAGAATATTCTACCAGCAGTGGTTCAGTAAGCAAGTTTACATACTCCAGGAAGAGTGGGAACTATTAATGAGTGATCATTTATTCTCACAAAGGGCACAAATCCTGCCAGAGGAGGGGTTTGGTATCAGCTGTCTTGTAGAAGGAGCGGGTGAAGCTCTGTGAAATTGGGATGTCTGTTAGTTACCAGAGGAAGGAGCAGCATGTTCTGGGTTTTGTGTCTTCTGGGGTGAAAGCCTGGGCAGCACAGAGGGATCGACTGGACAGCTTGTGAGTGTACATCCATGGGCTTCATCAGCCTGCTCTGCTTTCCACAGCTAGGGAAATGGGACAGAAACTGTGGACTTGCACATGGCACAGAAACATAAGTGTGTGTTATTTTAAACTAGGATTTGGGCTGTGATCAGTGCAGCTGTGTGTTGTTGGAGTCTGTTTCCTTTTGGTTTTAGCTGAGGAATAGTTATGGAAGAAGGGCAAGGCTCACATGCTCTTAGGCAAATCCCCAGTGTAGCTTCAGAGCTAGTATTTCAGCTGATTCCTGCAGGAAAGGACCAACTCAGTTATTCCCGTATGCTTTTTATGTCAATCAAAATGGGAAGGATTAGAGGGGAAGTGTATAAAAACTAGTCTCTTGTTCTGGTTAGTTTTACTAACCCTTGCTGACGAATTGGCCAGAACGCTCCACGTGCTGGTTTCGCTCTAGGAGGTGTCATCCGTAGGTTTGAGCACTAACGTGAAAGCTGCCCTAACACGGCCCATCTTGAAAATGAAGGCATAAAAAAAAAAAAAATTACATGGAGTATTTTGTGGAAGGCTGGTGTTTGGAGGGTCTGGTTGCTGAAGCAATTATAGATGAGTGATGTGTTTGGGATGCTGGTTTTTTGTTTGTTTGTTTGTTTTTTTACCCTTAGGATATTTTTCTCATCAATTGTAAAATAATGTTCAGTTCTCTTCAAGTTGTTCACCTCAGCAGTAGTAGTAGTAGGTATCTGTATTTTCTGCTGCTTAGTGAATTGTGCAGTTTTCTGCAGAAAAACAATGGGTTATAGGTCTTTCCTGTGTGATTTTTTTAAAAAAACTCTTACTAAAATATTGACAGCCTATAATTCTTTCTATTGAATCATTGTTTAGAACATGCAGTCCATCTGCCAAAGAATTTTTAGATCCCGTTTGCTATCTTGATTCTTACTGTTGTTTTCACAAAGGATGAAGCCAGTATCTTCCACTCTGGGAGCATTTGCCATGACTGTCACTTTAAAAATGTGTATATTCATTTTGCAGTTAAAAATTAATTTACAGTATTTGTGCACAATAAAGTATTGCTGAACTCTGGAGCTAAAATTTTCTGGTAAATGTTCAATCTGCTGGAAATATTCTGTGGAAACGTAAATATTTTCTCTGTTAGTGGGCTCTTTTTAATGAAGTTGTGCTTAGGGAGAAGAGCTCTAATAAAAGTAGACCTTATCAAAATGTAATTTTTTTTTAATTTCATATAAACAAATCATAAGCTGGAGATTGAAATGTCAGTTGATTTTATTTATTATTTTAAGTTGCTTTAGCAAACCATTTTCATCTCAAGCTGTTGAAAAAAATCATTAGAACATTTGGTAAAATATATAGATTGTTCCTGTTGGATATAAGAAAATATTTTGGAATTTGTACAGTAGTCCAAAAATCAAATGTATATTTTCCTCCTTTTTGTTAGAGATGGGATCATGCCTTGTTAGCCTGTATGTTCACATGTTAGACTGCATTCAAATCCTTGTGTGCACTCTGCTGTGCTTGTTGGCATAACTTGTATATGAGTGCCAGCAGTTGAGCTGAGCTCTCGGGCGGCTTTTCCCATCACGGACCTAAGTAAATAACTACAATAAGCGTTTACCCATTTTTGAGTTGACATTTTTGTGAATATTTATCTAGGTCATTGTTGAGAAAGCTATAAGGGATGATATAAAAAGGTTTATCAAAGTCAAGGCATCTTCTGCTTTTCCTCTATCCACCAGACTGGTCATCCTGATGTCAGAGGAGACCTTTCTACAGGACACGCCAATCATGTCAAACATATATTGACCCTTTACTCTTCAATACCATCTCGTGCTCGTCTGCTGCAGTGTTAGTGAGCATTAAACTTCAGCTCCCTGATCTGTAGTCCCCAGATTGCACTTGTGTTGTGTCCTGTGCGCTAAGCGTTACATGCGGGCAGCAAAGGCAGAGATGTGCCAAGATACCGCCAGGGAGGAGGGCGGGAGGTGCCAGGAGGAGCTCACCTGGTGGGCACAGGCCACGGCCTCAGCTGGAGCTAGGGCTGCTCCTCGTGCGCCGAGGCCAGCCCTTGTGCTGCGGCTCCCTGGCGGCTGCAGGTGATTGTTGCTCCAATGAGGTGTTTCATGCCTGGAATTATTTCTTTGATGGGAGAAATTGCAAGTAGGACCAGGAACAGATGGCTGATAACGACATCTTAATTCTAGAGAGAACCCAAGTGGTATTTCATTATAGAGTAGTATATTTAAATTGCCTTCAGGTGTTAGTTTAAGAGAGTAGAGAAAAAAGAAAAGTTGAAAAGATTTTTAAGATTTAGTAAAAGGGATAGAGTGCTACAAATCAGATGTAGTAATAATGCCCTACAAACCTGTCAGTTTGTAGTAATGTGACAAGCGCTAGCTAAAGGGAATCATTGCCCTGTGTATGGTGACGGACTTGTTTCACTTTGATGAATCAACTGGTTTGAATTATTAGAAAAATGAAATGTTTGCCCTGCTTCAGAATTTCCAAATGCCCCTTCAGGATAAAAGGACATGCATTATGTCTTTTTAATAATTTGAGAATCAATTTTATGCTATGCAAAATCTCTCTTTAAAGCACTAACATAAATTTTAAAACAAATTCATGGTGCATCTGAGTTCTATGACTAATGGGCTTCATTTAAATAATTTCTCTTCTTTTGCTAAACTTTCCCACAAACACTAGGCTTCCGCCAATAAACATTGTAATCCTAAAGGTTTAGGATGCCACTTTCGGTAGGCAGAATCTTAGCTGATTTGAGTGTCTACATAAATTAGGATTAATTGGGCTAATTCCTCTGTGAATTTATAGCATTTGTGTAGGAGATACTGGAAAACTACAGTTTCCAAGACCTGCACCATACAGAAAGCCATGTTCCTGTTTGTGAAAGTTGTCACTGCAGTACTCTTATTTATCTGTAATCTATATTTTGTAAAAGATAAATAGAGATCTCTACACAAACACTTTCCATCTGTACGTATTTGAGGAAAACCTCTCATAGAATCCCCAAAACACACAAATTAATATTGCTTACTTTTCAGCAGGGGTAAATTAGGGTCTCAGAGACCTTCTTAGAATAGTCTGGAGTTAAATAATATTGCATGTTTTTCATTTTAATATGATGAATGTAAAGCTATTAAGCAACCTTTTAAAGAGTTGGTGTAATTATCTGTAAACAGTAATGTTGCAAAAAAGGTCAAGTTGTCCTGCCATTAGATGTTTATGGATATAAACTGAATTTATGTTTCCATAAAGTGGGCACCGACTAACCAGATTAATTCTTCACAACTAAACCAACTGTAGTAATATTTAGAAACAATAAAATGATACCAATTAAAACAATTTTATTTTTTGTGTCATATTGATTAATGGTGCACTAAAATTAACCAAAGACCTTAAAATCAGAGCGGTTGCAGGAAGGCATCCACATCTCAGCATTATTACCAACAAGAAGAGCAGTTAAGGGAGATGGCCCTGCAATAGTATGAATATTTAATTAATAATTAGTCATGTAATTTCTCCTCAGGAATTATTATCCCTCAAACTGGTTTGTGAATTTAATTATTAGCAGCCTTTTTGTTTCCATGTCCCCTCATTACTGTCAGGATTGATGTAACATAAACTTCATTAAAAATTAAAGCAAGAGTCTTAATTACAAGGCTACCCTGACTGAAGTCAGAATTAGCCAAGTCAGTGATGTGCAAATGAGTGCATTATTTAAGAAACATGCTGGAAGTAGTTATGCTAATGTGGAAGGTTCACAGTAGCAGACCTTTTCACTTGCAGTTGCATATTCATTAAATGCACTATGCAAATTTAATGTAGCAGCCTTAGTAATGTGTTGTTAATTTATTCAGATTTATTGAGTACGACTTAAAAAAAAAAGTACAAATTTAATTACTCTATCTGCTAGAATGATATTAGGAAAGATAGTGAAGGCTTAAAATGTGTTGATCTGGATTACTGCAGTTTGATAGAGGATGTAGTATCAAAGGACACAATTTTGATAACTAGGCTTGAAAGAATGTTTGATTTACTTATGGAATGATCTAAGAAATCACTAAAACTGCACATGCTACTTTCCCAATAGGAAAGTTTAATAAAAAAAGTCTCAGTTGTATTAATGTAAGAGCTAAAGCGGTGCTGAGTCCACAGTCTAATGGATCTAATGATCCTACTGAGACCAGTAAAGGTTATGGATGGAGATCTATGGGAAGCCAAGTGTCTTTGTGGAAAGTTCATTGGTTCCTGTGTCTTCCTTTGCAGTGCGGCAGATCATCAGGTTTAACAACAGGAATCCTGTCTCACTGTAACACTGCAATATTATCACCGGCACAAGGTAATTAGTTAAGTGATTGATGTGAGGTTTAAAGGTGTGGTTTTTTTTTTTTTCTTTGCATTTTGCAAATAGAACAAACGCTCTAAATTTACCATTGTGAAAAAGTCTTAATGCTTTTTCCTTTTAAAGGCTCTATATACAGGGTGAAAAGACAATATAATTGGCAAGCAGTATTTGCTGGCCGCTTTGAAACCTATTCAGAATCACTTGGACCACTGCAGAGACTCATGCCAACAAATATAACTTTGTTGGTTTGAGGTATAAAAATGTTAACTCGATTTCAAAAGTTTTTGCTTTTCCCCTTTATAGCAGGCCCCGTTTTGTTTCCTCTCCTAATGTTTGGCTTCAGAAAACTCTGTGATGCGAGTGTGCACTCAGGGCTCGTTCAGTAGTCACCCTTCTTCCTGGCTGCCCTTAGAAGCTGAGGCAAGAGGTTTACAGGGGGTAGAGTGTGAATCACTCGAGAGGCAGGGGAGCACACGGTGGGCTGCCCGGCCATGCTGCTCTCCTGCCAACGCAACAGTCAGAAGGATGCAAGTACCGAGCCTGTTAACAAATACCTAAATCCTGCTGTTTTTCTGCATCCTATTTCAAGGTCTGTGACCCTCCACTGTTTCTTTTACCAGTGAAGATGGTAGGGATGTGCTTGGTAGTTCTTGGTGCAGCTGGGCTAGAAGGAAAGAGTCCTTCCTGGTGTGATTATTGCACCTTTTCTCCTGTGCATGCCATGCCAGTTGGACAGTGCCCTGTTGATTTGGTACCTGCCAAATAAGGAATATTTATGCACTAAAAATGGGAGATACAAATATGGATATGCTGGTGTTTAGCTGCTTTTTACACTAGTGACCTCAGAGATCCAAGACATGGTGTTGACTTAGGACCTCTGTGCTCAGATCTATACTGTGCATTTGCCATTGGTTCAAATGTTGAATTTGCACTGGAACTGCTGGGCATGTGACACTCTTTTTCCATGTCTTTAGCAGCTACTTTTATGGATACTGGACAGTAAAGGCCAGCAGGTGTTTTGAAAAACATCCATTGCCATGAAAGCAGCATGCCCAAGATGAGACTATATTACCAAATCCCTGTGTATAACAAAGAGGAAGAGAAGCAGGAAGCATGAATTACTCCCACTGGTTCTTAGATCAAATATTATAGTCAGACTCTTGGCTTCAGAGTAGCAAAATTTGGCTTCTTTCTTTACATTCCATTTCTGATGTGAGAGACCACACACTTCTCCAGGGATCAAATTTTTATCCTTGCTGTTTGTCCATAACTTGGTTGGAACTTTCTTACCTAGGTCTGCCAAGTTCCTGCTGAAACAGGCTGCGTGTTCTCTAGCTCAAGGAGCAGGTCCCAAGTGACTGGGATCTTGTGGATGAGCTGTGCTTAGAAGGGCTGCTTGGAGTTCCTTTTGCTGTGAGCCAGTGACCAATGCCTGCTGGACTGTTACCAGAAACAGCTTGCCTGAAAAGGGATGAGTCAACTTTGCTGTAGAAAAAATAGAAAATACATTTAAAGCATGAAATGTTCTCCATGTTTATCTCATTTTAAGAGCTTAAACAAGTTTATCTTTCCCCAGGTCCTTGAGGGGAAAACACACCTCCTTTCTCGCTCCCCTCCGCCTTGATCCTGCCAGCTCAGGTAGGGGTTTAGAGCTGGCTGGAGGAACGCCGGTGTGTCTCCTGCAGATGCTCCTGTGCCAGCGCTACAGGGGAGCCGCATCCTCAGGTGTTTGCTTCTGGCTGGTCACATGTAAGTATGAACATAGAGCCGAGGTTTTAGTAAATCATTTGGTGAAAAACTACCCTCCTTCCTTGCCCAAACAAGGATGTCTCCCAGTGTTCTGTACATCGCAGGGATGTTGCCCAAAAGGGTCATATGGGATGTCATAAAGCCTTGTGCAGAGTAAGTTCTTTAACAATCTCTTGGAGTCTGAGAAAGCAAGGTGTCTGGGTGTGCTGCAAGGCCATTTGGCACTTCTCATAGGTTCTCATTTTGTACACACTTCAGGGAAGCATATCAATAAATAATCTTCCTTAGCTGTTTACCTAATCACACGCACACACAAAAAAAATCTGCCAGAAGTAGGGATTGGCTTGTTGGAACACTTGGATTGTAGTGAAGTCTTAAGAACTGTATCCTCAGTGTTTGGTTGTAAGATTAAATTATATCGATATACAGTGCTTGCTTAAAACAGTTGAATGATTAGACACTTGCATCTGTTTAATTAAAGAATGAGCTTCAGCCTCTGTTTAATTAAAGACTAACTCATTTCAGTTAAGATATCATGCTGGGAGTTATAACACTGTTGTGATTCAAATCCAAGGATGTAAGGAATAGATTTGTCTCCTTGCTATCCTTAATAGCCAGTGGCACACAGTGCAAAGCCAGTAAATGATTTGCAGGTGTGCAACGTAAGAATTTGGGCATTCTCAGGGAAATAGTAGATTTAAGGAAAGATTCAATGTGGGGAACATAAAATCATACATGTTGAGTGACAGAGGAAATGGAAGCTAACAGGTATCACTCATCTGTTTACAGGATGTATAGTCTAACTTTACCCCCTGGAAGGTCTTACTGTATTAGCTTCATCTC